>CAUYSK010025358.1:0-63715 GCA_963575035.1 Avahi laniger | reverse complement strand
TTGGACGAAATGATGAGGATGATTGCAATTAAGCAGCCAAGATTGGTCAATAGAGACAGGCCAATCCTCTTGCAAGACAACGTTAGACCACATGTTGCACAAACAAGGCTGCTCTAACTACAGAGGCTGGATTTGGAAACTCTCTGTCATCCACCGTATTCACCAGACCTTGCACCAACTGAATGCCACTTCTTCTAAGCTTTGGACCACTTCTTGCAAGGAAAATATTCAATTCATAGCAAGCCATGAAAAAAAAAAAAACGAGCTATGGAAAATGCCAGTAGCAATTTCATCTCTACCATCTGCACTCACTCTCCAGGCTTCTTCGCTGCTGGCATGAAGAAGCTACCGTTAAGATGGCAAAACTGTGTCAATAGTTTAGACATATACTTTGATTAATTGTACTGCTTCTTGTTTGAGATATAATAAACTACACTTTTGATTAGAAATCGGACATTTCATATTTAATGACCTACTACATCAGAAACAGGATCTTAAAGTCCTTCTTAATGGTGCTTATAAAAAAACCCAAGAGTTGGGATTTTCTTAGATTCTTTTAAATAACTTTGACTCCGTATTACATAAACTGTCAAGTAGCAACTATGCTATCTAATAGCCCATTGATCACTGATATTTAACACATGTAGTAGTAATATAAAAAGGTATACAAGTGGTAGGTACCTTTGACTTTTCAGAGAAGCTGTAGACTACAACCAGATCTAATGGCTATTGCTGAGAGACTTCCCAGCAAACTTAGGCCAAATTAGGTAGAAAGAAAAAGATGATCAAAAGGAACAACATTAATGGATAGCTTTTATTTCCCTATTTTTTTTCTAATTTTGTTTTCTGAAAAACTTTCATTGCCTTCCTTAATAATTCTTACTTTTGAAAAGCAGATGGAAAAGGATAATATAAAATGCAACACACTGAGCATGACTATTAAAATAGTAATTAAATACTGTTAATGCAATGCAAAACAGTTTAAGTTTTTACGAAAAAATAAATAACTATAAAAGATTGAAGTGTTTGTCACTTATCTTTGTGGATTCAGCTCTATTCCTCACCTTTTTCCAGTATCAGATACTACTGCTTTATTCCTGAGGTAAGGGCTTTTTAAATTTTATTTAGTTATTTAACAAACATTTATGCTTCATGAGTGCCAGGCACGGTTCTAAGCACTTTACAAAATGAACACATTTGACGCTTATAACAACTCTACAAGATAGATAGTATTATTATCTCAATTTTAGAAAAAATTAAAGCACAGAGAGATTACATAATTTACCCAAGTTTTCCTATCTAGTAAGAGACGGAGCTGAAAAATAAAATATCCTTAGCTGTCAGAGTAACTATTTTATCCTACGAAGCCTCACCTCCAAAAAGTATGCTTAACAGAAGCTGATGTTTTTCTCTAACTCATTGTATCTGGTCAGCACGATTTCTTTCCAATTAAACACATACCCTTTTTTCTAGCACATGAAAGAACATTTGTCATTACTAAAGTTTTATTCCAACTACTTTATTCTTTGTCCTTTGTTGAAATATTTCAACTGAGTCAGACCGATGCTTCCTAGGAGAAAGTGCTGTTTCTGTGTAATTTTCACTATGCAGTATCCATCCTGTTTATGGAACAAATAACTTCTTTAAAAACTCATCTGGAAATTAAAACGTAATTCAATTCAGCAAACATTTATCAAGCACCATTTAGATGTGATGTACTGTGCTACACATGGTAATGATAACAGAATATTTACTCATACTGTTAGCACAAGTTAATAGATGATATTAGCTAATAGATAGCCTATTAGCAAGGTAGGTTGGTACCCTGTTGCAATGAAGGGCTCTGCAGAGTTCTCCCCTTTGGTAGCTCAGCAGGAACCTTAACTTCTGCTAGAGCCAGAACACTCCATGAATGATGATGTTTCAGGCTTGCTAGGCCTGGAACGTGTTGTTTAGTGGGAGGCAGGCTTCTTGTCTTCTTTTACTCCCATTTGGCAAGGACACCTCATTATGTAAGACTGCCACTGTTTATCTGCACCATATTTATGGTTTTTACAAGGGTTATTCTAAGGTTTGGCGGATATGAAGGAATATTTTATAAGGTAAGGCTTATAGTAGGCAAGACCTCAAATGAAATTTCTACAATGTATCTAAATTACCTTTAAGTTGTTGGTCATTCTAAGGTTATTTAATGCTTCCTCCCCCCCCCATTGGTTATATTCATCAGATTTGGATGAGAAGTAAGCTCTTAGGCCAAGGTATTACTACTACATTGTGTTAATAATTCCTAAGTTTAAAAAAAAATCAAAGTACATTTGGTTGCCCCTGGAAACCTAATCAACCTAAAGAACATTTCAGTTTATCCCATCTTTGGCAAGTATTTCTAAAACCTCAGAGTCAGAGCAGAACCTAATCTTTGGAAAGTCCTCTCTTCACTGGCGAAGCTGAGTCCCATAATATTATTTTTAATGGCTTGTAGTGAACACCCTGATGCTTATGAATGGGAGATTTCATAAAGGTATGTTTGGGGAGACGCAGTGAAGTGCCAAATGTCTACTAAGAATTAGTTCTTTATTCAAACATTATTTTATTGCTAGCTTCATTGGACATTTATACCTAACAGTTGCTACATAAATCTGGAAATTAATAAAACAAAACCTCAACACAAAAGAGCAATCACTTTACATGTCTTTGTTCTAAAGCTAATTTAATGTCTCTGGATATATAAGAAACATTTTATGAGCAGACTACTTCTATGATCTATTTCTAATGCTACTTAGTGTTTTTTGCATTTTAACACACATATGATTAAAGTTATCTCCACCTGGTTAAATATCTTTAAAACAATGAGTTGTTTAAAATTGCTTCTCAGTTCCAGTCTAGAAAAGTAAATATTTCCACTTAAAGAAATCATGGCATATTAGAATAAATAAACTTTAGATGTCCAATCAATTTTGTGGTGCTTTCTGCAAGCTTGTCATACAGGAAAGGTCAGTCTTTCAGAATTTATTAAAAAGCATAAAGCCCTTTCAGTTATGGTAAAATAAAGACATAAAAATTTCAACCTTTCTATATATATGTGTCCCTGAAAACTGTGCAATAAATATTTTCTTTTGTAAATAAAATTGTAATTTAAATATTTCCAAAGAGCTCCCTATTTGGAGGAATAATGTGGTCAATGCTCTTGTGAAGAATCACCTTTCAAGATATCTGCTCTGTAAGACTGTATTTTAGCAAAGCAGGATGAACTTTTAGTACAAAGTTTTATTAATTTGCAATCATTTAAAACAAAGCACTAAGCAATAAATGCTGTAAGTTTGCAATAATGCAACTTATTAGGACAAATTAATTATTTTTCTTAATGAAAGAAATAGGAAAAACCAGTTTGGTGAGTATTTGTAATTTACTTTTCAAGGTTCATTTATCAATAAGTAGGGAAAGCCAGAGGAATATTTAAAGTGGTACAGTATAAGCCAAATCTTAGTTCAAGATTGCTTTGGCATACTAATAGTTTTTGTTTGCATAACCTTCTCCCTATATAAAATTACAAATGCATTTCTCTTTTTGTAGCATCTCATGAAACACTTTTCAACCTTAGTAGAATTATAAACTGCATTATCACCATGATTTCCTTCTTTTCTCATTGTCTCCCTTTACTCATAATTTTTCTTATGAATACATTTGTGTTTTGCTTTTGTAGTTAAAGAAGTGTAAGACATAGGTAGTATATAAGGATAAAAACAATTCTCAGGAACTCATAGGCTAGATTAACTTAATTGTATGCTTAATAAAATCTAAATTTCATTTGATTTTTTTGTGCTCACAAAATTTATGCCATTTATATCATAATTCATAAATATTAATACATACATGTATATATGCTATACATACACAATGTTATTTTTTTAAAATTGCTTCTTTTTGTTTTTTAGCAAAAATATTCTTAGGTCTGATGCAATTCTGTGAAATTCTAAGGCCTAGCCCAAGAAGATGTAGCTGGTTTGCCATTTAGTCAATTGATAAGCATCAATTATTACATTTTCTCATGCCAAGTTTTATACTGGTGCTTGGAGAAACTAAATTAATGACATGAACTTTACATTTATAGAGCTCAATCTAATAATGAGAGGTATAAGTGGAGTAAAGACAAAAACTAAAATAAATAAACTGCAACATAGAAGTTATGCACACACACATTAATAAAAGTTGTTGGGGACATAAGGCAAACTGACAACCTGTAGATACACAACTAGTTGAGAAATAATAATATTACATTGTCAAGGTTGAGGAAGGGGAAGTATATACTGTGAGAATCCAAAATCCAGAATGTTCACAAATAAAACATGAATTAACATGGTACCATGGTAAAAAAAAAAAAAATTATGGTTCGGGAATATAAATGGAAATAGAACAATTAGAAACCATGAAATAAACTCTTCATCATATTCAGTGTAGGTAAGGCCTTTATTACACTTTTATTATAGTGTTTTGTGCAGTTTTAGGTCTCTTAACTTGAGTGAAATTTAGAGAACTTGAATAAGTATAAAGAGAAAACAAATACAGATAAACTCAAATGTGGAAAAAATCAGCTGGACATGGTGGCTCACTCCTGTAATCCCAGCACTTTGGGAGGCCGAGGCAGGAAGATTGCTTGAGGCCAGGAGTTCAAGACCAGTTGGGGCAACATAACAAGACCTCAATCTCTAAAAAAAAATGTTTTCAATAAAAAAATAAATAAATATGGGAAAAGTCTATTTGGTCAGAAATGCTTATAGTAATTGCAATTATTTACACTAGAGAAGTGGCTAATGAGATGAATACCTACAATTAAAAAAATTTAAAAGTATGCATGTAGAAAAAAACAACTGGTTTTCCTTAATGTAATTGGAACAGAGCAGGGAAAAAAACTTGGAGAGCTTAGATGGGTACAAAAGAAGTTTATTCTAGTCATGAGGAAAAGTGTTCTGAGAGTAAGAGTTGGGAGTGACTGGAGAAGCACAATAAGAATCATTAGAGTTGAGAAATAGTCCCGGGAGAAGAAACTAAAATAACAATGCTGTTTCAGCTGGAGGGGAGAAAACCACACTGGTTCATAGGACTATAGAGATCAGAAGACAACTCATTTGTTGGCCTGTCTCCTCCTCCCTGACAATTACAACATTACAATGATATAATGATAATGAAACAATTTTACACAGTCCACATATATCCCATTTAGACAAAATGACTTAAGGTTTCCATGTTCTATATTTTCCTTAATGACAGAAATGTGGGAATTAGGGGTGAAGTGAGCAGTTTTGTTTGAGCTTAAGTGGCCAATTCAATGTGTCTCAGTGATGGTGAAGGTGTAGCTCTGTCCATACTGTTTATACCAGACCTGGGAAGGATGGGGCAGGGCCAGGGAGACATGGCCATGACTGATCTGGAGAGTGGGTCAGTCTTGGTATTACCAAGTGCTCTCTATTCTTCATTCTTTTTTCCCAATAGCAAGGGACAAGCCTGGCTTATGCTGGAAAAAACAGGGGATCTCTAAAGAGGAAGGGTTCTTACTTAAAATTGACTTAATAAGTTAACAAAAATTGCTTGACAAAAAAGGAAATATTTTGGTAATGATAACTGTTTTTTTCACACATTAAGAGACAGAATATATCAAGTCTATAGAAGAAAGTTATGTAATCTGAGGTGGGAACTTTCTGCCAGAGAATGGGAATGAATTTATAACAGATATTGTAAAATCTATTTTTCAACAAACATTAATGATTAGAATCAAAAGAAAATCTACTTAAGATGGTCTAAATGAGTCCTCAAACATTCAAGTATTTACAAGTTACTGGAGCTTACTGAGTAACTCCAATGCTCTAAGTAGGGCTCTAAGATGTCAGCTAACCACAGAGCTCCCCCCCACCGCCCTCCACCCCACCCCGGAGGAATGGACATCACTTAGCACGTGGGCTTGGGGCCTTGAAGGAATACCGATTGAGCGTTGCCTTTTCTCTGAAACCTGGAACCTGAAACCTGGAAATTAGAATTCTTATTTGAAATCTGACTTATAAAAAAGTTTCCATTAAGATAAAAACACAATGTGGATCAAACTAAAGATGTTTTCTGGGGTCAACTCTGGTTCGTAAAGGTACCTATTTGTGGTTTCTGGTTTAGACTCATTTCTGTTTAAAAGGAGAAGGATTGAGTACATGGCCTCTCAGAGGACCTTGCAGCCAGATACATTTCCAAAATCAATGATTCTTCTAAAGTTTTCTGCATCTTTACAAGTCATCAGTATCAGATTTTTTTTCCTCTCACCTATTGAACTCTTCTGGGAAAGAAAGGAAAGAGAAGTTTCTTACTAGCTTTGACAAACCCAAGTGATTGTTTCTTCTGACTTGCACCATGCTCTGGCATCAGAGCAGAAATTCTGTGGGGGATGAGCAACTGGGGTTCTAACTCCAGGGAGTAAGTTGGGCCCTACCTTACAAAAATCCCCGTATAAAGTCCTGACGAGTTGGGAGGTCAAATTAAATGGCACATGAGGTCTCATTCCAGGCTATGATTGCATGGTGCTGAGCCATTTCTGGTGATGTGTTTATTCCCTCCCAATGTGAATATTATCTCCTACCTTTAATAAAAGCTTGTCTTCTGCTTTCAGAAAAGAATTACTCTTTCCTCCTTCCAAAGCCTTGAAAAATGAATACAAAGAAACTGCAACTTCTCCTAAATGAACAATAAACCTTGAGTGTTTTGTCTATGGATTTTTTAAATCATTGGATTGTCTAACAATCCCAAATGATGCAAGTCTCTACCACTAAAGGTTTAATTCATACCTAAAACACTGCTATTATTTTGGGTAATGCTATATAATTAAGTCTGCCAACTGTGTTCTCATGCTTTTCTATCAGTGATTCATGGCTGCTGTCAAAAAGCAGCAGCATATCAGAGCTTATTTTGTTAAAGCCCTTGTTTGAAATGCCGAACAAACAGGGTTTTCTTGATTCATCAGCTCATCAAGATGGTTCATGTGCTTTTGTAAAAACCTGAGTCTACACCAGGTTCCATTTATATCCACCGTAGATTTTCTTTTTCCCTAGGAATGTTTATGATATTACCATTAAATATAATAAAAGAAAAAGATAAGGGTAGTTTGCACGAAACACATTCATTATGTATGTTCCGCAAAGCACCATCAAAGAAGAAAACAAATTATGGGATCTAAGATATTATGTTTCCCAAAGATATTTATTTGTATCCTAATAGCATCTCTTGTTTTTCAGAAGAGAATAGATACGTGGAGTGACTTGCTCCAGAGGAGTTGCTCTTCCCAACACTTTTGTAGCTGAAAATTCTAATAGGATGTGCCAGTTCCTCCTCACATAAACTGCTAGAATAACGGATGTCCATTCCTTGGGTAGCAAGCCAGCTCAGCAGATTAGTATAAATCAAGAAGAAAGGCTTAACTCCAGTGTCATCTTTTCCCCATGGCAGCAACTGGACTTCTTGAGGTGAATGCAAACCAGAGGATTTGTTCTATAAAGAATGGATTTACTACTTTAGATCCTTAGTGTTAGCAAAAAGAAAGCTAGATAGATTTCAGATAACATAAACATGTCAAAGGGGTAATTTGACTCCTCACAAATTAATGTAGTGAAAATTAAGCATACAGAAGAAAAAAGGAACGTAACTGTTCTTTTCAAAAGGAACTTTTCAACTTTAAAAAGTTTTTTCTGGTTGTACAGTATCTAGCTCACATAATACAGCTGCTTTTCAAAATTATCGTCAGAGGCTAGACAGAGATGTTTGTTTCCATAGATCTGAGAGTAGAAAGTAAAAAGGGAAAGAGTAGGAACTTGAGTGGTTTTTCACTTGAGGAAAAAAAAAATCATCATGAAAGAGAGATCTGTTTTCCTTAGACCCCAGATAATTTCTCTCAGCTTTGGCTTGATTTTTATAATGAATACTTGAAACCTAAATTACAAGTTTAAGTTAAGAGTTCTTAATCTAAAACTCTCTCAGTCCTAGCAAGAAATAATTTCAGGGATTCATGCACTGTTGAAATTACTAGTCATATATTTTATTATGGTTAATCACAGCTACTATTAAAAGAGAGATAATAATACATGTTTTCCTCTGCTAAGATCAGCTGGTGAAGCTGTAGTTCTCACACAGTTGCAATGTTCTCACTAATTACCTAACCCTCGGGACAAAGACTTACTAGAGCCAGGCAGGTCGAGGCAGCTCCTGTTGTAGGGTTCCCAATCAAAGTAAGGGTTTTATAGACAATGTGACCTATTTATTACTAAATATGCTGACTTATTATAACTGCTGCCAGTTTTGAGAGTCAGCACTATTATTTCTGTTTGAATAACTGCTCTTAATTGAAATACAGGTAACAATTTTCTCAGGGATGGGAAATAATATTCCTGAGCTTTTTCCTACAATCCTGTCTTTTATTACCCTCTGCTTGCATATAGTAACACATTTATTATTGTCACTGAGTTAATCCTCACATTTTGAGAACACCTAAGCATTATTTGGATTTTATAGATGGAGAAAATAAGATACAAATAATATCATGTGTTCTGAAACTGAGATGACCACAAAAACACACACACACACAAATGGTATCATGTGAACGCAACTAATTCAGTGACATAAAACACTTTGTTTCTAGCTGACTTCATTTCAGGTGTGCGTAGTTCACATTTCATCCTAATAGTGTATGTATTTCTGTGACAGATCTCTGAATTTTTTATATTCATGATAACTCTTTAGTAGCTTCTTTTTTTGTCCCAGGGCAATAAAACTTTGCAAAGCAACAATTCTCAAACAGTAGTGTGCATAATATCTGGAGGAGTTTGTCAAAACGCAGATTCAAAGGTCGCTATACTGATTCTCCGGGTCTGTGTCAAGACCTATGAACTGGTAGTTTTCACACATATCCTAGGTGATTCCGAAACAGGCAGCTCACAAACTATACCTTGATTAATCCTGATCTGGTGACAGTTCTAGATGAAGAAGAATCATTTGGTTTATCTCTTTACTGTTTTATTTCCTGGAACTTATTACATCTTTGTAAACTTTGACGTATTTTTTTTCATAAAATAGAAATTAGGTGAAATTCCTGTCTCAGAGAGGCCTTCTGAATTTACTGTTTGTAAAATGCCTAGAGTCTGAGTTTAAATCAACTGTAAAAAAGCTATCTGTGTTTTGTCCATGGAAACCTCAGTTTGATTGTCATTTACAGAAAACAGTTCAAGAGTATATTTCTATTGAGATCAGTATGGTGTGAGAAAGACCCCTGAAATAGGAGTTAGAAGATCTGGCTAAGTTTTAATGGTGAATATAGCTATAGCTAGATTGATTTTGCATTTAGAAATAGGAAAAATATAAATCTATTCTGACTACACTAAAAGATCCTTGTAAATATCAAATAAGGTAATATACATGCAAATAATTTATAAACTGGATGTTGCAACACAATTATAATAACATGTAAATATTGAACATAAGAAGAAACACCTTAGTTAAACCTTCATTTACAAAGTCTATCTCTTTTTAAGGATCTCTTGACAGAGAGAAGTCTTCCTGGGAACACTGGAGAACTTCTGGTTCGGAAAAAGTTTTATGAACATCATAAGGTAATTGCATACGTGGGAGATTGAGAACTGCTTTTCTCTGGGTATTTCTCAGGAATAGATTCACATTGTGTTCTTATATTAGTGGGAGTTTGATGTTGGGAAGGTGGGATGTAATATTCAGTCATGACTACAGTTGGGTAAAACGAGGTGAATAGAACTCTATGACATAACACTTTCTCTTACCTGGGCCTCAGCACCAATGTGACTCTGGATGGCAATCTTTCTTTTTTTTTTTTTAATCTGCCTGTTAACCTACCTGATGGTAGCACATGTTCCCGAGGAGAATGGCTTCAAGAACAGCATATATTAATAGTTCATATGTCACTATGATATACTATAATCTTGGCATCCAGAATCCTTTGAAAGAAAGTATTAGTAACCATGACTGTGATTGAGCAGACATAGAAATGTTAATAGTGTCTTTGGATAATTTGCAGTTATTCAAAGCAGAGAGAACTGATTGCCATAACTGGAAATATATGACCTGCCAAGTATAACTTTTTGTTCTTGGAAAGAAGAAAAAATACATGGGTAAGTCTTTATTAAGTTTCCTTTTACCTTTAAGAACTAAAATTTATGGTACTTTGCATTAGTATAATTTTACGAGCACTTAAAACCTGTAAGACTTTGCTTTTGTGAAAAGTTTGAATTAGGATGTTGATTTGCTTTGAATTTTTGGTGTAGATTAAAGGGAATACATACTAAACTTTAGTTAAATTCAAATTCAATATTATATTCACCGAATGATGAATTTGCACACAGAATTCATTAGATTTTTCTTGTAAGAATTAATGATAATTAGCTAAACAACACCCAGAACTATCAAATAAGACAGATGGACTTTGATGAAATTTTCTTTGGATGATACATGATCACCATGGTAGACAGTAGCGTAGGCTGAGAAAGCCTAGGAAATGTTGCCCAATCACATATGAAAATCAGAATTGGCATTGCAGACATGGAGATCCATTTTTTACTGGCAAACACTCTCCTTCCTATGAAAATATTATCTAATTCTTGATAGGTTGTCTTTATTAGGTTTAACATAAATTGAAGTTTAATTTTCAGCCAATCTTTGATTATTCCCAAGTGTTCCATTCCTGGAATAGGCTTAAAGATATTTCTTGGGATGATAGTCTTCAATTTTTGCGAATGAAGTTATTAGTTTCCTAAAATAGCTTGATTTTATTTTTTTTTTGCATTTAATTTTTAAAGAACAAAAATATATCATGACAAATTCAAGTGGTGAATACACTTGAAAAAGTAATTTTCAAGGCAAATTCTGGGTCCCTTGAAGATACAACCCACCTCCTTCAGCTAAGAGAACAACATTAACATTACTGCAAGAGGTTATTGACATTTGGCAAGATGACATAATTTAAAATCAAGAATCGTGAAGAAAAATGTGTCTTTAAATTAATTTGCCAGATAATTGAAGGCAAGGACCTTGCCTCATTATCCCCCCTATCTTTCTGAAATCCTTTCAGAGTGCTGGACATATAAACAAACACCCTGATTATCTTCCAGTGGGGCTTTTGAGACTCAGGAGCATCAATCAGAGATGCAGGACCACTAGTAAATATAAACATGTAAAATAAAGGATTTATTGTAGGGATTTGATCTCCTAAAATAATTGTGGGAGCTCTTTACACAGCCTACATGGAGCTGTTGTTTCTGAGTCTGATGCTGGGGTCTGAAGTTGGCATGGGAAGCGGTCAGGAGGGGTAGATGGACATGAAGTGGAACAAGCAAGGAAAAGCTGGAGCCTGTGGAGCTAAGCTGGAAACTGAAAGGAAGAAGTGAAAGTCCTGTGTGTCTCTCCCTCCAAGCCTTCAACTTCCAGAATGTGGACATCCTGCAAGAGAAACTGGAGCCCTTTTTCTGGGAGCTAAACATGGACTTGGCCCAGAAGCCAGAGAAGCTGAATCAGAAGATCCAGCAGGAGCTGGAAGTGCTGAGGGACCAGCTGCTTCCTCACGCCAACCATGTGAGTCAGCGGATAAGCAACAATGTGTGTGAGATGCAAAAGAGCCTTGTTCCCTGGACAGACTTCCTGAGGAATATATTCGCTCCTTCATACCTACCTTCCAAATCTTGTGAAAAATGTTCCTTGTAGCCCCTGTTGACTCTGAACTATGCAGGGAAGGGGAGTCTAAGAACTGAAGTTTCTACTTAGATTAAGTTGACATAATACAAATCATCACAGTCTAACCTTTGTCAACTTGGTATCAAAATGCATGTCTTTTAATGATACTTAACTTCCAAACAAAGACAATAGGAAAGTCTTGCCTTCGCCCAATATAACACAATTATCCTTTATACAATTGTAAACACACTAACACTGCCCCTAATAAAGATATAAAATCCCTTTATCTAGCTTTCGTTTATTTTTGTTTCTTTTCTAGCTGAATCACATTTCCCCTTTGATATAAAATAATAAATATTGAGCTATGTTAACTACTATTCATTCCCAAAGGTTCTGGACCCTAAGAAGTACTGCCCATATTTTATTGTTTTTTATTGCCTTGGAAGCTCTAAGAGGCACCCCATGGGATCTTACACATTCCAGATATATTATTCTTTCCCCCCATTGTATAGTAGTGACTCATTTCCCCTTGATATTAGAATTAATCCTCTCAACCAGTACCTGTTGATTCATTGGTATAAGAAGTCTAAAAAGGCCTAGTAAAAGTCTCATATTCCAGTTTAATGGAACTGTTGCTGCGTCCACCGATAGCAACCTTCCTTCCTTGATAAACAAAGACCTCTAGACAAACAGAGATCAAAGTGCAAGAACAGAAAGCAAAAATTTCATTAGTGGATCACTAGTGGTAATCGTTAGAAGAGCCACTCTCTTGTGTATTTCTTAATTCTCGGACCTCTGAATCCTGGATAGGGGAGAAACCGAATCATATATTCATCTCTGATTGCGAGTACATTTACTCCATTCCAGAAGCCATTACAGTCCTCCAAGGTGTTGCCACCTATCTAGTGCCATAACCAGGTCTTCAAAAGTCCAGTTTTACTATTTGGTCAGCCAACCACTTAAAGGTGACAGGGAATATGGGAAGACCAGTAAATTCCATGAGCATAAGCCTATTACCACACTTCATAATCTCTACAATTAGTTTCCTAGTTAGAACCAATGCTGAAAATAGGCATTTTGTATGTCCAAGGCTGATGGTTTTGTCAGAAGCATTGTGGAGAGGAAAGCAAATTCATTTTGAGTATGTTTATTCCAGTAAGGACAGTGTGCTGCCTCTTCTGTGATACAAGTGGTTCTAATGTAATTGATCTGCCCCCAGGTGACTGGCTGATTCCCTCCAGTGAATGGTGCCATATTAGGGCTTCAGTGTTGGTCTCTGCTGCTGTCAAATTGAGCATTCAGCAGTGGTTTTAGCTGGATCACCCTTAGTGAGTGGAGGTCCATGTGTCTGAGCCCATGCATAATCTCCATCCCTGTTGCTATAAGTACTTTTTCATGACCCCATTGGTCAAGACTTTCTGCTCTGAGTTCTGTTGGTCTAGAGGTCTTAGTTACCAAGGGGCACCTCTGATTGGAGCTGTAATGCTGTAGTTGTTCACTTTTAGGTAAAGCCAGCTTGTCATGCAGAATCTTCTGTAACCCAGGTCCGCATTTCTTCTTCTTCTGCTTCTTCTTTTTTTTTTTTTGGTATGGGGGGTTTAATAGTCCATTTTGACTTTCTATAAATACCTTAGGCTGGGTAATTTATAAGGAAAAGAGGTTTATTTGGCTCACGGTTCTACAGACTGTACAAGCATGGAGTCAACATCTGCTCCTTGTGAGAGCTTCAGGGAACTTCCAACTGAGGCAGAAGGCAAAGGGGAAGCAGGTGTGTCACATGGCAAGAGTAGGAGCAAGAGAGAGAAGAGAAGGTGCCAGGCTCCTTTAAATAACCAGCTCTTTGGTGAACTAGTAAAGTGAGAACTCAGTCATTATCGCAGGGAGGGCACCAAGCCATTCATGAGGGATCCACCACATGACCAAAACACCTCCCACCAGGCCCCATCTCCAACACTGGGGATCAAATTTCAACATGAGATTTGGAGGGGCCAAATGTCCAAACTATATCAGGGTTTTCTAGTGAAACCGAAAAACCTGCTGACAAATTCTCAAAGAGCTGTAAACACTCCCCATTCCTTTTTCCAATTAGTTGGTCATAGAAAATTCCCCCTAAGGCCGTAGGCATACGTAGAGAGAAAGGAGGCTATATGGCAAATATATGGGTTATGAGTATCTGTGCCACTTGCTCATGCAACTTCCTTGTGTTTCCAAGACCTGATCAAGTCGAATCTTGTATATACTGCTTTCATTTGATTATGGAGTGCTGCTGTGCACACCCAACTTTTATGGTTTGGTAGGTCATAAAGGTACTCGTATCACACATCCTGTCATTCACTCAGGTCACATGGTAAGTTAGTGGTCGAGATTTAATGATTCAGCTTCTATTAAGGTTCAGTAGCAAGTGAGAATTTTGTTTTTTAACATGAAAATAGCAGTAGTTTTCTACTGAAGATGGCATAGCTTTGCTCCCAAATCCTAATGGTTTGTGCTATAATTTACCTACAGGGGACTATCAAAGGTACCATACAACAGCCCTGTTCACCACTGATGCTTTAAATACCTTCAAATCTGTAGGGTCATACCGTCTAAGTGGCACTGCAGTTTGCATGGAAGCTTGGATCTGTTGCAAAGCCTTCTTCTGTTCTGGGCCCCACTAAAAACTGGAAGCTTTTCAGGTTGCACTATAAATGGGTTGTAGAGGTGCCCCAAAATGAGGTATATGTTACCTTCAAAATCCAAAGAAGCCCAATGGCACTCTGTCTCTCTTAATGGTAGGAGGAGCCTGATGTAGCAACTTGTAATTCATTTTGGAAGGGATATGCCCCAGACTTTGACCCCTAGAAATCTCACTGAATCTTCGCAGGATGTATTTCTCACCTGCTGGCACACAACTGTCCCACCCTTGTGCCTGGCATCATTGTTACTTTCTGCTAACGAGATTCAATTATAATGGCATGATAGCATCAAATGTAACGGACTAGAATGAAATGGGAGGTGATCAAAGTTGCTCACATACAGCTAGGAAGGTGACACAGCTCTGAGGTAGGAAAGCAGAGGTCCTGTCACTACCTCTAAGCTTCCAGCTTGCATTAATGGGGCATCCTGCAGGAGAAGCTAGAGTACTTCAACATGCTGGCTTAAGATTTAGAAGAAGTAGGATGTCCAGCAGGAGTTGGCAATGCTGTTGGCCCAGCTGCTGCCAATCAGTAAGTGAGCATTTAACGGGCCTTGCACTGACCTGAGTATAAAGGAATACGGACAGTCTTTCACTTCTGGCTTGCTGCTCAAAATGCTTCCTGTGGACCATGCTGAGTAAAAATATTCAGGGAAGGAGATTCTGGGAAATGTAGTTCCAGTGTAGCTAAGTTGATACAAGTCAAACTCATCACATCAGGAGAACTTTGATCCCAGATGTAGACATAACAAAACCCTTTTAGATCAGGAAACCTCCCCTGAATTTCTGAAACAATGAAAATGTCTGCAAGGAATACACAGCTCAAACAAAGATGTCTTTCCATTTTCTTCATCAATAAAAAAAGAAAGAAGTACTATGGTAGGCTGGTGAAGTTTGAAAAATATTACAGTTACGGAGTGATAGCCAAGAAGAACATGAGAAACAATTGAAGACAGAAGAGCAAAAGAGAAAGGAAAAAGGAAAAGCAGATAAACTATGAGACAGGGATAAGAAGCTGAGGTTAGTGCCCAGCAGAAGTAGGCAATAGTGAACAACAAGCAACACCCGTCAAGAGAGAAGAGTAGCAGCAATGAAAATTTGGAAAAAGAGTAGCTTCCCTCATTGGCTGAAGAAACTGACATATGGAATCCCCATTCTTACACATTAAAACAGACAGAGGTCAGGCAGCAAATGTCTCCCAAGGAACAGTATTCAGGATCTTTGTCAAACACATGGCATTAATTAACACAGCAAATCTAAACTTCCTGTAAAATGTATTTGTATAAAACAGTTCCTTCTTCAATAATTCCAGCTTAAATATTTTTATTAACTTTGTCTAATTTTAATCTGTTTATTTGCATGTTTATAATAGTAGCTATTATTAATTTAACCTATTACTGTCAAAAATTAGGACATATTAATAATTATATATGCAACACTATAAATGATATTTAAAATGCCAAGTAGAATGGCTTTTACTCAATCTTTTGGTCCAATTTTAGCTAAAATCTCTCAGAAACTTAAGTGGATTTGCATATCATGCAACAAACTTAGTGTATCTCCTTCAAAAAGTTCAAGAAACTCACAAAACCTTTTGGAAAATTACATGATATACAGGTATAATCCTTACCAACTTTACTTTGTTAGAAATAGGATACTTAAAAGATGATTATAAAGTCTGGATCCTTAATTCAAAGGTAAATTCTGCAAAAACCACCAGCAACATTGTAAACCCTTTTATAAAAGATTATCACTGTATTTTCCTCAGATTCTGGATTTCATCAAGGCTCAGAGAGAATGATCATTAATTGGAGAAGCATGGGTCAGCTAGACCAGTGTTCTGATCCCAGTCACCCATGAGTTGCGGGATTTCTGGAAAGCTTCTTAACTTCTCTTAACCCTATTTTTTGTATCTGTTAAATGAATAATCCTAATAGGTATCTTATCAGGTTGTTATGAAGATTAAATTAAGTATATGTCTGATCTATAGATATGCAATACATGTTATATGCTATAATTAATTAGCAGTAGATAATTGAGAACATCTATGAAATCATAGTGAATTAAACCCGGCATGATGGCTCATGTCTGTTAATTCCAGCTACTTGGGAGGCTGAGGCAGGAGGATCACTTGAGCCCAGGAGTTCAGGCTTCAGTGAGCTATGCTCATGCCAACGCCCTCCAGCCTGGGCAGCAGAGAGAGACCTCCATGTCAAAAATAAAGCACAGTAAATTAATGTTAATGATAAGAATTTTATCCTAGTGTATAATTCTCATATTAGAGGAAATATTGGATGTCTTTGTTTTCTTAGGCCCTCTAGTGATTTAAAAATATTTTTCATTTTTAATTTGAGTCCTGGTTAACTTTTATTAAAAATGTGCTTAGATATACATAGTTTAGATTACCAGAAATTTAATTTTGAAGTCATTTTTCCTATTTTATTAATAAGCCAAATATAACTGACCATTATTTTAAAACAGAGGAGAGCATAAACATAATTTAAAAAAATTAAAGTCCTAATTATTTAAAGTAACTAAGATATTTAATATCTGTTGAAATTACTGACTATTCACTGTAAACTTATTTTTTATAAATCATTTATGACTAATCTTATTAATGCTATTTTTGTTACTAATTCTTATCATTGGCCCCCATGCTCATATAAATTGTGAAAATTATTAAGCATCATGGAGACTTATTTATGTATATTCTATGAAAATTTATACCATTTTCAAAAGGCAATAGTTACTCAACATTTTAAAATGTGTTTTTTTGTTGTTTTTTTTTTTGAGACAGAGTCTCACTCTGGTGCTGGGGCATCAGCCTAACTCACAGCAACCTCAAAAACTCCTCCTGCCTCAGCCTCCGGAGTAGCTGGAACTACAGGCATGTACCACCATGCCAGGCTAATCTTTTCTATATACATTTTTAGTTGTCCGGATAATTTCTTTCTATTTTTAGTAGAGACGGGGTCTCGCTCTTGCTCAGGCTGGTCTGGAACTCCTGACCTTGAGCGATCCACCCACCTCAGCCTCCCGGAGTGCTAGGATTACAGGCGTGAGCCACCGTGCCCGGTCTAAAATGTGTTTTAAAAATCTTACTTCTACAGTATTACCTGAAATCAAGTTTCTGTCTAATTCCTAAGTATTTACATATTGACATTAGAGCATGTGTTTCTAGCAATTAACAAATTCATGAAAATATAAAAATGACAGATTGTGTTCTGCAGGATACTTATGCTTCTTGACCCTGAACCAGAGAAGTGTGTACAATTCTGATCAAGTAGAGTTTACCGTGACCTTGTTTATAACACTTAATCATGAATGGTTTCATAAAAATGGTAACTTTCTTTGTCCTTATTTCTACATTAATATAGTCACTGCCACAGATCTATGGAATTTATGAAAAACAGTTACCTAACTTACATGTTCATGGGGCCCCTGCCAGAATCACTCATATTTATTCTTATTTCAAGGATATCTGGGAAAGTTTGAGCAGCTTAATCCAAGGCCTGGGCTTGTCACAGATTCCCTCCCTGCATTTCTTCTGGTAGTGCAAGTGAGAGAGAGAAGAAATTTTCGATAAATTCTCGTTACCCATGGCAGAGTAGGTTTTCTGCATTTATTTGATTTCTTTCATTCTTTTTTTGGGGGGGAGGATTGAAGAACTTTATGCTGAGAGAACTAAATATCCATGAAAAACCAGTATCAAGGGAATGATGCAATACCTTTCAATGAGATAAGGTTATTGGGGTAGATTACGAATGAGGGTGTGGCTTATAAGCAAGCCCAAAGGGCCTCTAGGTCAAAAAACTGATTAACTCAAGGCTAACTTAAATACACATGTCCACAAACAGTCCAGTTTTCCAGCTGGACTTCCTCAGATGTACAATAAACCTGTCATTTGGTAAAATAGGGTATTCTATTATTCTGGATAATGGACTCTTCTATGTGTTCCCAAGTTAGCTATTAGGAAATTTTTGTTTCAAAAGGCCATAGCTCCAAAATATGTTTTAATTTCATCTGCTTTGGTAAACAGAGTATAGTGAAGGTCACTTAGTTTTTTACTGATGATATGGGGTTATTATTGTATTCATAGGAGAAAAATCATTTTAACTTTTTTATATAGGGAAACCCCATCCTATTGCCATAGGTGAGGTTTAAAAAAGTCAGCCAGAAAAGGAAAGACTCGGGTTATTGCAAAGATAATGAAATGACAGAGGTGGGCCTGTGCAGCTGGCTGGCTGGAGGTCAGGAGCCTAGGAGATGATGCCCATTGCATTTTACATGGGATTTTGCATTACCGTGGAAAGTGTCTCTACCTGCTTGATTGATGTTGTATTGTTTGTTTTCCTTTTCTAAAAGATCCATGAAAGATGCTTAAGGCTATGATTTTCAAAGCAATGAAAAACAGAATTTTAGGCCAGGTGCGGTGGCTCACACCTGTAATCCTAGCACACTGGGAGGCCGAGGCGGGTGTGTCGTTTGAGCTCAGGAGTTTGAGACCAGCCTGAGCAAGAGTGAGACCCCGTCTCTACTAAAAATAGAAAGAAATTAGCTGGACAACTAAAAATATACAGAAAAAATAAACCGGGCATGGTGGCACATGCCTGTAGTCCCAGCTACCCGGGAGGCTGAGACAGGAGGATCGCTTGAGCCCAGGAGTCTGTAAGCTAGGCTAATGCCACGGCACTCTAGCCCAGGGAACAGAGTGAGACTCTGTCTCAAAAAAAAAAAAAAAAAAAAAGAAAAGAAGGAAAAACAATTTTATGTGCAAAATCTCATATAAACACTATCTCAAAATTCTCAGGACTACATGATGAGTTATAACTTATCATTATACTTTGAAATCGAAAATGAGCCGCAGAACAAATTATTTTGCTCAAGGCTATGTAGCTAATAAGGAGCAATCACAGGATTCAAATCCAGATCTGACTGATGATGAAGTCAACGTTTTATTCCCATTCCACCACATGGCAAAGGCAAAGCAGTTTTCTCCCAAGCTTGCTTGCTTGCTTGCATAATATCACCATTGCAGTCTTTATCTTTTCGTTTTCTGTTATGACTGTATCATTAATTAACAAGTTTTTCACATCATCTTTTACCTATGTCTTCACTCACATTGGGATGTGTGTGTGTGTCTCCTTTAGGAAGGAGAATGTTAAGATTTGCAGTGACATACTCTTTACTTTTCCAATTATGCATCTCCATAGTATTTGTGTGTGTCTCTATTTTTGAATACATAGATTATATTTAAAAGAATATGCACAAAAATATGGTAAAAATGACTATTTGGGGAGGGGAGTTGAGTGGCAGTGTGAGAAAGAGACCTGCTTTTCTTTACATAACCTTTTATTCCTTTTGACTATTGTACTATATGCATATTTTATCAATAGAAAATTTAAAATATTTCTGTATTGTGAATATTTGAGATATAACTGCTAAAGACTGTTAGAAACTAGTTGTATTTTTAAATATTCCAAGCAGAAATTAAAAATTTTAAATCATGGCTATGTTGCTTATTCACGGATTCACTATGATCATAGATTTCATTAAGTACCAGATAATCTAAATTCTTTTGGTATTTGGAATTTAACTGACAAAAGAGGATATATGCAACAATACCTGTAGCACAGAATTTTAGAACTAGAAGACATATTATAGATTATTTAGTAGTTGTAAGTGGCAGAGCTAAGAAAAAAACATATCTTTGGACTCCGTTCAGCATGGCTTCTTACATGCCATATGACAAGGATTGGCATGGTGAGATTAAATCACAGTAAAAAAGGTACTTAGAAAAATGACTCTCATCATATGCTCTGAATGTCATCTATCTTCCTTGGCCACATCTTTAGGAAAGGAATTTAAATTGAGGATTTGTATCAAGAAAATAATTTGCTTCATTTTCTGAAGGTTCTGACTTTGGGAATGCTTTATGTAACTGTTACGACACTTTGGAAGAAAATATTATTTACTAGCAACAGATTTTTTTATGTGATTATTATTACTGTGCAGTTAAATGTGTGTGTGCATGTGTATATTTTAAAAGTTTATCATTCTACATTATCATAACCACAACAAGCAGCATCATGATCATAATAAATTGTCAATGGACAGTGATGTTCATAGTAGCCAAAAGGCATAAAACAGTAACGAATGCCAGTTGAGTATCTGTTACTTTTTAAAAAGTATTTAAAGTAAAAGAATCAGCAAATGGAAATGACTTAGCCAGATAAAAATTCAATCTATTCATTTTACCTAATTTAAGTGTTTTCTGGTCATTTAAAAAACATCCTAAGTAAATTACTTTCACTTCACCTGAAATTTAAATGCATCAAATATACAAAATAAAATATATGTAACCTTATCCTCAGGTGTTGGCAGTATTTTACTTTTTGGTAGATTTTCTGGCCACTTTCCCCTCTGGTCATCTTTAATGAACGAGTCATACCCATTGTAAGAGGAGTAAAATCCATAAGCAAGAAAATCATTTATAGATTCTGCCAAATAGGCTGAATCGCTGATACGGAAAAGAAAAATGGACGTGTGCTATGATTTTCACATTTGTAGACTCACACATATGAGCACTAGGCAGCTTTTTCCCCAACAATTCCCAGCTTTTAAAATTATATACTTCTCTTCTATGCTGAAGAAAACTCATCTTTGCCCATGGCTTTCCACTACTACGTTATGTCACATCCTGAGTTTATTTACACCCTGGCTAAACTTTCAAATCTGACAGTTTTAACAAAGATATCATTGAAACAATTCTTAACTTTTCTAAAACCATTTTCTATGCAACTCAAGTGAACTCACTTTAGAAACTCAGTGAAAAAGAGATTTCAGGAGAAATGAACAACTTTGTACATTTAATTGAGTCCAGCTCACATCCGATTCTTTGACTTTTCTCTTAGGTTAGGTCAGATATAGCATATTCAGGAAAGACTGTTATATTACTTTATCTACTAAAATAGCCTTTTGAAAATTTCTTTTCTAAGAGCAAAATAATAAGGCCTTAAATCAAGTCCTATGCAGAATTTAGGTACAAAAAATTGATTTATTTTGGCATCCAGTGTTTTCTTTTGACACATTGGCACTTTCAACTGACTTTGTCAATTAAAAATAAATAAAGTCACTGTTTAGAAAATAGCTATTTAGCACATCTGTAGTCTATTAAATAATGATTAATTAATGTGCAAAAGAAAAAAAACTCACAAAATTTTTCGTATAGTCATGACAACACTAGTTATCTTTATCAGCCTACATTTTCATACTTGTGACTGTCCTCATTAGTAGAATATTCTCATTAGCCTGGTATGATATTACGCTATCCTCAGAGGTATTTTAGGGTGCGTGTCCAGCAGATGATGTAACTTCTCAATTAAAGAAATGTAGTGCTCATGGATGTATATATACCAGAAACCTCATTTTAGAAAGTTTACTTTTTAGGAGAAGTTTTTTAAAAGGATAACTGCAATTTCTTCAGCCGGATCATAGCATGCCACTTTAATCCTTTTAAAACCGTAAATGTGTTGGAAGAATTAACTAAGACATGAAATTTTTGTGTTATGGATTAAAGCTTTGTTGGCAATATTTTCCTCTCTAATTTAAACTTGTTTTGATGGTACTTACGAAAATTTTAGCAATGAAAGAATCCTAATTGGTTTTGGGCATGAATTTTTTAAAGCACTAAAACTCAGTGATGGACTAGTAGTCCGCATGTAGTACTATAATTTTAGACTGAATTTATATAATCAAATCTAAATTATCTAATAATTATGAAATTAATATTTGGATTTTAATTGTCTAGAAAATTGGTTTATTTCTCTTCTTTTACAAGGTGGAAAAAGTATAAGAGTCTTCATTAAAATAAAATATATACATACATATATACACATATATATTTGTGTTCTTAGCCATGACTTAATAATCACCTACCAAGTTTCAGGCATTGTACTTCTTGTTGGTGCTCCAAATTAAAGCTGAGTTGGCTGTCAGGAGAACTCACAATCTAGATGAGAGAGAGCCTTTTGTCAACTCCATGGTAACAACCTTTGTAAACAATTGAGAACAAGGTGCTATAGGAGCACATCTGTGAAGCTGAAAGAGAGAGGGTGGCAAGGATTTACAAAGGGAGTAAAACTGGTGTGAAACTTCAAAGGTTGAACAAAAATATCAAAAAGAGCACTCTAGGCTGGAAGGGACACCGTGAAGGAGAGCAGAGAGATGTGAAATTGCAAGGGAATTTCAAATGATTTAAGATGGTGAAGGTGCAGGGGAAGGCAGGTGATTTGGCCAAAGACACAGGAACGATGAATTGGGGGCCATTACAAATAATAAGAATGTCACGCTTAAGAGCCTGGACTCTACTCTGTAGGAACTGGGACCCTAAAAATTTTTGAGAAGACTTTTCTTTTTATTATTTCGGAATATCAACTTAAAAATTGCTTCTAGATTTAGAGGAATACCAATCTTGTAAATAAGGATATGTGATTAAAGAAATATGAGGAGTGCTGCATTCCCCATTTCCTTCCCATTAAATAAGCCCGTTGATATTATTTAACCTGCTGTTTTCTAAATGTATGTGACTATGTTACCCCTTTCTTCCTATTCTCATCTCTCTTCTGCAGCATACTTCCGGAAATTCTATTTTATAAGAAAACTTTTTATTAACGGGGAGTGCGAATACGATAAAGAGAGATTTGAGGCAGGGCGACCATATGGAGAGATATAGATGAGATATGATTCCATTAATAACAAATAATGTCTATTTTGACATTAATATTTGTTTTAAAATTATCCAATTTTTTATGCCACATTTTAAACATTTATGTAGGAAAATTTTAATTTCTATTTTTTCCAGTTAATTCGAACCAGCAGAATATAGTTAATAATAATGTATTATATTTTTGAAAATTGCTAAGAGAGATTTTTAAGGATTCTCAGCACAAAAAGTAAGTTATGTGAAGTAATTATATATTGATTAGGTCAATTTGGCCATTCCTTAATGTATATTTATTTCAAAATAACATGTATATGGTAAATATATACAATTTTTATTTGTTAATAAAAAATAAAGAATACCTACCTACGAAAAATAAAAAATAAATTGAACCAGGAAATTCAACTTTTGTGAAACATTTTCTTAGAGTATAAGACTGTCATGAGAGATTCTTTAAATGGTAGTGATTTTCTTCACTATGTGCATTTTGAAAGAACTATGCAATCCCTTTTTTAAAAATCCTCACAAAATACACCCATGTTAGTTGTATTTGCTGCTTTCAGTTTTTTATACAGTCATAACTGTGAATAACAAATGAAATCTATTTGCTGTCTGTGGCTGGAAATTCTACAGTTTTTGAAAGCTGGAATTACTTGGGAGTGGCCATTCAAATGTGTCATAGAGGAGATAATAACCTCACTGTTTCCCCTTAAAATCTGGCCCACACAAAATGCCAAAATGTTTATAATATGTCCAAACGAAATCTGATTTTGTAACAGATTCTAAAATTGGAAAAGGGATGGCATATTGCAAAATTTACGCAAACCATCTCTTTCTCAGTTAGATGAAACATTTGTAGTAAATACTAAGAACTCTATCACTCTCATGCTTTCATTTACAGGAATTTGCTAGGAATTCTGAGCATTGTAGGTACTCAGAGAGATCTCTTTTCCTTTAGCTTAGAGAAATATTTTCCCTTATTTCTGAAAACTTTGAATTTTCAGGTGACTGCAATACCAGGTCCAAATTCCTCTTCAAAACACAGAACATATTTTTATGTGGAATTCCAACACTAAAAATGGAAAGCTTTTTTGGCTTACAACTAAGAAAATTATAACATTTAAAGACAGAAGAGTGAGTTAAATTGCTGTGTTAGCTAAAATCTTACTTTGCCTCTATAAATGTTATATTTAACCTATAAGGATCTGTTTTTATATTTCTTTTTTTTTTCAGTCGTTTAAGCCATTGGGAAGCTAAAGCAAAATCAGCAACCACTTTATTTATTCTGAGGCATCACTACCACTGAAGTGGAAGATTGGAAAATTCCACTAAAGTGGAATTCTTAGAAATTCCACTAAAGTGGAATTCTTAGAAATTCCACTACTGGGCTTTCTCCCTTGGGATCCTTACCTGGGCCCCCTCCTCACCTGCGACCTTGTCCTCATAAATCACCTGTAGCAATTAGTGTACCAGGCTGTAAAGTAGCTCAAGACCCTGCCTCACTAAAGTTAAGCCTGTTGTAGCCGTGCCCCTCCTCCTTAAGCAGAGTGTATAAAAGACTGCAGTGCTCTTTGTCTCGTGCTCACAATTTGGGGAGAGCAAATTCCCCCCTGGGCCTTGCCGGCTGGCTATAAAACCTGTTTTGCCAAAATCTCTGTGTGTGGTTCTCAGTCTATTCTTGGTCAGCCTTGCCGTAACACCACATCAGTTAGAAATGCTCTTATTAATTTGGTGACTGACCACGATGGCAAATCAGACAGTTGCTTGAGGTTAACTTTGATGTGACCATTTTGGGAAAAAAAAAATTTTCTAATGGGGAAAGAATTATTCAAAAAGTCCTTACTTGAATCTTCTATTTCTAGGGGTAGTTTCGCCAACATCCATGTTTACCTTTTGAATTTTATTTTCCCATGTTTCCATAAGTCACCACCACCTCTTTTGCCTGGCTTATCCTTTCTTTAGAAACATCAGTGACTTTAATTTAGACACTCTTGTATGTTTTGGTTTCAAGCCATTACAGTTTTCATGTACTGACTTTGAACCTATTAATTTACGTCTTTGCAGATAAAACTCTGGAGAAACTGGATTCTATTCCCTTTGGATGAGTTAGTTAACTTCTCCAAGCTTTGGTTTATTCATCTGCAAACTGTGAGTAACAATGATGTGGTCGTGCTCCATCCTTATCCCCTCTTCAGGGCCTGTGTTCCCCACCCCTCTCGAAGTTGTGCTCCTTTTGTTGTGCTCCTTTCTGGGACATGTCCACCAGGCCTCCTTACCTCCCTACCTCAATAGATGCTTCCTGTCTAAAAAGACCCATTTTAAAAGACTGATCTCACACCAGCTTGAAGGCCAGAAATTACAGTTGTTGTGGTATTACAGATAGTAATAATAATAATAACACCAAAGGCACACAGAGAGAATACCAGATGAGGTATAATTTAGAAAGCTAAGGGATAACATATTAAGCTTCAATGTGAATAAATTTAACAAGTTCTTTTTCCTTCCTACATATTTTTCTAGGAGAAGAAGCTCTGTGCAGTCAGGTACTAGAGGGCTTGGAATGCGTAAGGGAAGGGGAAAGAGGGGAAGAGTCAGGGGAGGAGGCAACCATGAAGGGTCCCAGGGCAAAGGAAGAGTAAACTGAGGGACAAATAACAAACTGCAAAATTTTGCCTTAGGCTATTTATTACCTTTTGTTTTTCTCAAAGGACTATCTGATTGATGAGATAGGCTAAAATGGCAATGTTATCAATCAAGGAAGTATAACACCCAAGAATAACGACAGCTATCAAATAATAAATCTATTCTTAAGTCCAGGTGCCATCTGAAGAATTGAATAAATACATTCAGTCTTTACAAGAGGCCAGCCTTGGTGACTCACAACTATAATCCTAGCACTGTGGGAGCTGAGGCAGTAGGATCACTTGAGGTTAAGAGTTTGAAATTAGCCTGGGCAACATAGCGAGACCTGGTCTCTGCAAAAGATAAAACAATTACCTGGGCATGGTGGGGCATGCCTATAGGCCCAGCTACTTGGGAGGCTAAGGTGGGAGGATTGCTTGAGCCCAGGAGTTCAAGGCTGTAGTGAGCTAAGATCATGCCACTGCAGCCCAGCCCCAGTGACAGAGCAAGATCCTATCTCTGGAAAAAAAAAAAAGAATAAGATTTTTAAACAATGCATGCCATTAATTGTTACCTGCTATTGCAAAGAAAATTTCCCTTTTTGTACTTACATTGTGAGGTGAATTGGCTTTAAAGGATGCAATTTTACCAAACAAACAAAATGAATAAAATTCTTACAGATTTCTAAATAATCAAGGTGGGGAAGGTAAACACGGAGAGTTGAACGTATAAATGTGAAAGACAATCCAACTTTCAAGGGTCTCAGGAGCTGGGCTGATTTGGAGATAGAGAAAGACAAGGTTATAAAGGGTCTTTTTTTCTTGTTTCTTTTGGCATATGAACTTATAACAGCTAATTTTTTCTTCCATATCATTTTAGGAAGGAGTCTCAATTCGAAGTGATAGAAAATTCAACTCAAATTAAGTTAAGCACAAAAGGAAAGTTATTGGAAGGATCCTGGTGAAGCTCAAAGAATCCAAGAGGAGAGGCAGGAAACAGTGCAACTCACAGGACTCGGGGACTAGAACTGGAGATCCGGTGCCACTGGAATCTCTCTTTATCCTTCATCTCTGCTTATTTGTGTCTGGTGTTATGTGTTATATTGTGTCCTCCAAAAAGAAGTTGAAGTCCCAACCTCCAGCACCTACAAATGTGGTTTCATTTGAAAAGACAGTTTCAGCAGATAATCAAGTTAAATTGATGCATTGGTTTTCTAGGGCTGCCATAACAAAGTACCACAGACTGGGAGGCTTAAACAAAAGAAATCTATTTCTTCACAGTTCTGGAGGCTAGAAGTCCAAGATGAAGGTGTCAGTAGTGTTGATTTCTCCTTGGCATTTCGGTGGCCATCTTCTCCCTCTGTCTTCACGTGGTCTTCCCTCTGTGCACGTCTGTGTCCTAATCTCTTCTTATAAAGGCACCATTATGACCTCATTTTAAATTAATTACCTTTTCAAAGGTCCTGTTTCTAAATATAGTCACATTCTGAGGTAGTGGGGGTTAGTACTTCAACATATAAACTTTAGGGGACACAATTAAGCTGGTACCAGTTTGAGGTGATTGGGGTGGCCCTTAATCTAATGATATCACATAGAAAAAAATACAAAGACAGATACTCACAGAGGGAAGACAATGTGAAGAAAAAAACCTAGAAGAAAAGCATGGAACAGATTCTCCCTCACAGCCCTCAAAAAGGATCCTGCCAAAGACACCTTGATTTCTGAATTCTAGCCTCCAAAGCTGGGAGACAACATATCTCTCTTGTTTGAGCCACCTAGTCCATGGCACCCTGCTACAGCAGCCCCAGAATAAAAATACATCTGGCTTTATTTCCACCAGTTGGACCGGCTTTCTCCAGGTGGTGGCTGGTATGAGCCTTGGCTCTTCTCTGGTCTTTCATAACACCTTGCCATCTCTACCTTCACAATGGACCCGGAATCCACAAACTGCTCTCCACCTCTACAGTTAACACTGTGGTCTCGGCCACCGCTGTCTCTTGTCTGAATTATAGCAATAGCCTCCCGATGGAGAGGAAACTCAAACTGTGTTTTTCCCCCTACTTTCATACCACAGTAACCGTCAACACAGAAGACTTCTGTGACCAAATGTGTGGAGTTTTCAACCACATACCAAGCCCCAACACACCAAGCAGACAAAATATTCTGCAGTGGACAACCTCCAGTTCAATTCTCACGCTATCTACCTAGAGATAGCATCAGATGCCACAAGTTGAGGGCTCAATCCCATAAGACTCCCCTCTCCCCCCAAATACCAGTACTGGGCCTCTGGAACTTCTGACAGATGGACTTCAAGTTGGGGTTCCTATGACCCCCTCTTTGGTTTAATTAATTTGCTATAGCAGCTGACAGAACTCAGGGAAACACTTACTTATGTTTACCAGTTTATTATAAAGGATATTACCAAGGATACAGGTGAAGAGATGTATACGGTGAAGTACGGGGGAAAAGCTTTCATGCTCTCCCTGGGTACACCACCCACAAGGAACCTCCGCATGTTCGGCTATCTGGAAGCTCCTTACATTTCTTTAAATGAATTGAAAAGATAATGTATTTTTTCTCACTCCTTGCATCATTTGGCATTAAATATTTCTTTTTTACATTATTCAAGAAAAATAATTCCTATAACTTAATTAAGATCTGTTTCAGTTCTTAGCTTTCTCAAGAGGAAATCTCTCCATTATTAAGGTGCTCTTGAGTCTTTGATGTACAGTTAATTTCTTACCTATTTTTCTTTTTGTATATTTTTTCATTTTTTATAGTTGAATCACACAAGGTTGTGATGAGAAATTTGTTTATTATAGCTCTGGGCATATTTATCACTCTTCTACATTTCCTAACTAGAAGGATTCTCCTTTCTCTGTAGAATAACTACTTGGAAATTGTGAATAAAGATTTCTAATAGTCTTAGGAATATTGAACACCCATACTTGCTATCTTTAATGAGTACCATTTTACACACACCAATAAGAATTCTTGGATGTAATCTTCAGACTGGGAACCTGATGTCCTTACGTATAATTTTTCTAACACTTAGAACAAGAAGCAGTCAGGTGAAGAGGAAATTCTTTAAAGGGAGTCTTCCCCTTCTGCAGAGAGCAGAGATCTTCTAAAATAGATCAGTATTGGAGAAATACATATTTGTCCCTTGAGGCCATTTAAAAATAGCCGTAGGTGAATGTCAAATTGTGATGTGAGGAAATAAGAAGTTAACTAAAACAGTTGGCATGTGAAGTCAGAACAACCATTATTTGGCTCAGAATTTCAATCAAATGCTGTACTGAGCAAAAGCTCTACCTCCTACCTATTTGATGTCTATGTGGGAGGGAAAATTTGGATTTCACAGAAAACAAGCTCAACAAGATTTAAAGAGCCAAATATTTAAATATTGTGTGATTCATTTTCTGAGTAACTCCAATGAGGCTGCGAACGTGTCTTGATGCACACATCAGCTGGAGTCCTCGTGGGTCAGTTTTCCTCAGACAAAGCTGACTCAGAGAAACACATGGAACAGTGTTGGGACGGATTCTAACTCATTTGTTCTTACATACACTAGGGGCTATTATAATGCATTAGTAAGAAAATTAATGGCCATAATAAAACAAATAAATGATCAGTATGCCAACAACTTAAGCAGTTATTTGTCCATATTCCAGACAGAATCAAAGTGCTGTTTTATAAAAACGTTCCTTAGAAATTTTATTGGATTTTGTTTTCATATAAAACAATCTTTGATGTGTATTAAAACTTAATTTAAGGCATTTTAGAAGCCAACATTTTAATGAAAAACATTCTTTTCCATAATTTCATGTAAAAATCAATGATGCCATGATTTTTAATGCAAACTTCCTCTTTATGTTAGATTGTCTAAGAATCAGATATGCTTTGGAGAACTTCATGTATAGAATAATAGTGACTCTCCCATGAACTCTGAGTGGAAAAAAAAAAACAAAAGAAGAATAGTGACATGTCACATATCTGATAATCTCTATTTTTGTGAAGAATTAAAAATATTCCTGTATTTTTGGCATCGTAAACAAAAAGCAATCAGGAGCAATCCAAATCAAGGATTTGTTAGAATTCCTATTACCTCAATGATTATTGAAACAGTTAAATTATTTTTGCATGTTCTTCTCCATTCTCCTATCCCCACAATGTTTTTAAAACATAGGTCAGGCTCAGTGCCTCACGCCTGTAATCCCAGCACTTTGGGAGGCCAAAATAGGAGGATTGTTTGAGCCTCAGAGTTCAAGACCAGCCTGGAAAACATGGTGAGACTTCACCTCTCCAAAAAAAAAACAAAAATAAGAAAAATTTGCCAGGCATGGTGGCATATACTGATAGTCTCAGTTGTTCTGGAGGCTGAGGTGGGACTATCATTTGAAGCCAGGAGTTCAAGGAAGCAGTGAGCTATGCTCGTGCCACTGTACTCCAGCCTGGGTAACAGAGCAAGGTGTCATTTCTGAAAAAAAATATATAGAGAGAGTACGTTTACATTGTTAGGACATATAGACCATTACAAATTGTTTTTTCCCTCTTCTACCTCTTATTTAGTTTTAGCGTGTTGATGTATCTCCAGTCATTTGGTTGCCTAAAAGTCATTTTCTAATAGATTCCTTAAGAAAGGCTCACGGGAACACTCTTCTCTGAGTTTGTGCATGTTGATCACAGCTTATAGGGGCTTTCACACTTAGAAGTCGATTTTTTTAGGATACAATGTCCCTGACTCACATTTATTTCCCATATACGTCTCTTTTTTCCTTTATTTTTTTCCTTTTTTCCCCACACCTTGAGACAGGAGTCACAAATACCTTTAAAACTTTATTTTCTTCCAGCATTTAAGTTTGCTGATTCTAATTTTCTTTCCCTTATCAGTTACTTGTTACTTTTGCCTAGATGCTTCAAGGTTTTTCAAGTCAAGTAATTTTACTAGAATATGTCTTAGTGTTATTTTAGGTAGATATTCTTAGATGCGAGATATGTTCTTTAAATTCATTTTCATTTTTTTTTTCCGGAAAATTTTCTTTACCCATTTTTGTTTAAACAATCCCCTTGCCCTCAGCTGGGCTTTCTGTACCCCAATTGAAGTGCCTTCTGTTTTACCCTCCTTTAAGGATAAGCCTCCAGTCTCCTGTTAGAGAAAGGGAGCGTCAGTCCCCCAGGAACGGGGGTAGAGAAAGTGATCTAGGGATCTAACTGCTTCTCTAACTACTCACACATTTTGCCTTGTTCCCTTCACTCCCTTTCTAGAGATAAACTCATACTTCTAATTCATGAGCATTTAAATATTCTGCCATGCAACTTGTTTTGGTTCTCTGTTTTTTCCTCTTATTGGACTAGATTTACTTTCTTAGGTCTGTTAAATCAGTTAGTACTTTACTCTTCCATCTGCTTTTTAGCTTCCTAAAATTCTCATTTTTTCCCTACAGTCATGTGATTATGCCTTAAAAAAATCATTTTATCATAGTTTTAATGGAGGCTCAGGAATGAGAAAAATTAGATGCAGGGACACTAAACTCCCGCCTACTTGGTGGCCCTGTGTTTTTAAGATGTATGTTAAATCCATTAACTCATAATATTTTCTATTTCTGTTACAAGATCTCACATTCTTTCTTGTGGTAAAGTGATTTCTGTCTCTTCTATTCTATTTTAATCCTCATAAAGAAGGTTCTGGGATCCGTTATAAATTCGTGTCCTTCTATACTTGGCAAATTATATAGTGTATAACATTGAATAATGAAAAAAGATGCAATAAAAAATTTTTATTAGATAAATATTCAAAGTTTTCTCCTTACCCTTGGCCATTTGAACATTCATTCACTTTTCTTTCCATCTAAACCAGTGGTTCTAAACAAGGGCAATTTTAGCCCCTAGGGCTGCAGTCCCAAACCTCCCTGACCCTCTGCCACAACCTCAAGGGCCAGTGAGCAAAGCTTCATCTATATTTACAGCTGCTCCCCGTTGCTTACTTGTTATTGCTCCCCACCCCAGTCGTGGAAAAATTGTCTTCCATGAAACTGGTCCCTGGTGTCAAAAAGGTTGGGAATCACTCCTAGTGACATTTTTGGTTGTTACAATTGCACAACTGGCAGTTGCGACTGGCATCTATTGGATAGAGATCAGGCATGCTGCAAAATATGCCAAAGTACACAAGTTAGCACCCTACAGCAAAGAATTAGCTGCCTCCCAATGTCAATGGTGCTGTAGTTGAGACTCTGCTCTCAACTACGCATTCTGAACAAGGTAATATTGCCCCCAGGAAGGCAAAAATTGGTTCTTAAAGTTGAGGGGAGGGGTGTCTTAGCTATAACGGTTTGTGATCCTTCAAAGGGCCACAGTATAAAAACAGATACATAGTATATATGGCATTAACATTTCATGGCAGGGACAATGGGGCAGGGAGGAATAACTGAAAATGTTTCTTAGCAGGGAAATAGTGAAAATAAAGTCAAGAAACACTGCTCCAAATTGAAGAAGGCTTTCTTATTACCAGTCAAGTTTGGTGAAACTGCATTTGTGGTGCAGAATCAGGAGGAAGGGGATGAAGGGTAGAAGAATAATACAATGAAGATTTAGGACCAGCAGAAGTATTTTTCCATGTGATTGTGGAGAAGAAAGATACTGAAGAAGCTTCGGGGGTAGGAGGGTGAATAGAACGGAAAAGAGTACAACACGAATTAATCTAAAGAAAATTATGTGCCCCTTTCATAGTATTTTGGAAATTAAAATAAATGCCTTGAATTATTTCCTAAATATTTTTGGATACCAGCCTATGATTTTTGACAACTGATGGTTCTCCTACAGAACTGCATGTGTCATGGAGCCAATAGTGTTAACTAACAATAGCTATTGTTCTTTAAAAATAAATTTAAAAGTGATAGTGCTAATATATAGATAATAATATGGCAGCTCCATGGCTCTGAGCGTTTGGCCTATCTTCAAGTATTAGCGTATTGATTCTAGTTCATTTCCACGATAGAATGTGCTTTTATTTTTTATTTATTTTTTTATTTTTGATTGGCCATGTTGAAAAGCTCAAATTGAAGGACACTACGTTTATTCAGTTTCACTACAAGGTCAGAAATAGCCCAAATACAGCAATCACAGAGTATCCTGTGCAACTATTTTCAAATGCTAATCTCAAGCCCTTGAAGCTGTGGTACAGCTGGACATGGCCTTGATAATTTGAGACATAATTTGATCACAGTAAAACTCAAGGATATTTGGATCTGTGTCTAGAAGTTGTTATTACAAAACATTCTACTGCATTCTAAATCTCTGTGTTAAAAGTCTAACACAGTTGCTAGATAATTAGTGTGGCCTTGTGCATTGGAATGACAAAAGTCACGTGCAGTGGAAGCTTTATCAGAGCTCTTCATTAAATGATTTGGTTTCTTCTAAAGGTCAAGAGATGCGTCAGGATGTCTTATAACATATTATGGGAGATATCAGTGTTCATCTTTTAAAGTGAGTATTCTGCTCGACATATGAATTGTCCTTGATGATTAGAGTCAGACTTCAGGTGTTTGTGGAGCAGGTAAAGGAGAAAGTAATCATGGAAGAGTGCTTGTTTTGTGAATCATTGCATCTCAGTATGTGTATAATCTTATCAGTTTCATTCCAGAGTGTAAGACAATGCCTGCCATATGTGGACTCACTTGTATTGATGGGGTTCATATCGTGCTATAAAATAATCAGGATTTTGTGGCTATATAACAAAAAATACTTCCTATTTTTGTGACCACTGTTGCTGCGACATCATACCCTTGCCACTATAAAACTGCCTATAAAACAGAAGAGTATTTAATCTATTGCAATAAGCATAGTAAAGATCATCTGAAACCATCCTTTAAGCCATTGTCTCATCCTTGCTTTTGGAGAATAGTAATATTGAGCATATCATATATCCTTTCCTTTAAGATCAATCAAATATTCATCCATTCATTCAATAAATATTTAGAAAGTGCCTTCAGCATGTCAGGCACTGTTCTAGGCACTGAGGATTCAATAATAAAACAGAGAAAAACCGGCCCCAGGAAAACTACATTCTGGCAGAGGAGAATAACAATAAGCAATATAAAATAAGTAATATAAAGAGTATGTTTAACTAGCTAGAAAAAAATGGGGAAGAAGGATATGTAATGTTCAGAGAGTCCATTTGTAATTTTGGATGAAGTGGCAAGAAAAGCTTTCACTGAGAAAATGACTTTTTTTTTTTTTTGAGACAATCTTGTTCTGTTACCTGGGCTAGAGTGCAGGAGCATCATCATAGCTCACTGCAACCTCAAACTCTTGAGTTCAAGTGATCCTCCTGCATCAGCCTCTGGAGTAACTAGGACTACAAGCTTGAGCCACCATGCCAGCTAATTTTTTATATTTTTTGTAGAAACGAGGTCTTGCTATGTTGCTCACGTTGGTCTCCAGCTCCTGCTCCCAAGCAATCCTTCCACCTCGGCTTCTCAAAGTGTTGAGATTACAGATGTGAGCCACCATGCCCAGCCCCAGAAAATGATTTTTGGGTAAGGACATGAAGGAGTGAAAGAGCCAGCATGTGTCTGTGGAAAAGGAATTTTTAAGTAGAGGTCACAGCAAGTGCAAAGGCCCTGAGATGAGAACATGCTCAGCAATTTTGAGAAAAGGAAGAAGGCAGTGTGGCTCTCCTATAGTGAGTAATTGGAGATGAGGTCACAGAGATGAGAAAAGACAGATCATGGAGGGCCCTTCAGCTCATAGAAAGGCCTTTGGTTTTATTATACTTATGAAAACATTAAATTTTTCCTTTTCTTTTTGACCTTTTATTTGATAGCAGAATCATCCATGTAGCCACAACAAGAATTCATATTGTTACAGTAGGAATGAAAGGAGAAAGAATAGTATTTTTTTTTTTATTTGGAGCAGGGAGGGCGTTCTAAGCTAGTAATAAAGCAGGAATGCCAAAAGAAAAAAAGTTAATATTCCCTTTCATTTTGTTTTGTTTTCACTTTCAAACAGGCATCTGAGTATCAAAAGGAAAGCCCCTGAGGGGAGTAAAACACTGTTTATGTTATTAACAAGAGTAGAAAGAAAACAGGAAAAGACTGAAGACCCCTGTTCCTGCCCCACCTTAGGAGTGGCTGAATGATTTAGGAAGGAACAGAGAGTGGTTGGGTATGACCCTGAAGGTCTTGTGTGTGTGTGTGTGTGTGTGTGTGTGCGTGTGTTGGGGAAGGGGTGTAGAGGAGGTTTGTGCTCGTTGGGGAAGTGGGACTTTGCAGCAGAGGGAGCGATGCTGAGTACCTTTGGTGGACACTGACAGAGAAGGCATTCAAGCCAGTGTCTGCCAAAGTGCTGGGCATGGACTTTGCGTCCAAGCTGCCCACTCTAGGGGACTGTCCAGCAGAAGACACTCATGTGTGCCCTGAGACTTTGCTGGGCACCCTCTCCCCCTACCGTTATGCGCAGATCCCTGTAAGGACCTATAAACTAGCTCTTGTTCCCAGCCTGGACTCTGTCATAATCCTGCAAAGAGATGGAATCAAGTTGGGCACTGCATGTTTGGAGAGAGAGGTCCTGGCTTGATGATCAGAAAAGGCAGGGCAGTAGCGCAAACCTCCTGGTTATACCTCATGAGGTAGAGAGTTGGCTTACCGATGGCCAGATGTGTACTCTACTTTTAAAATGCTTATGGATGTGAAAATATTGTGATAAAATTTTCCTTTTTGTTTTCACCTGTTCTCCGAATGGCGCATTCATCCGTGAGGCCTCAACAGGACTTCATATTCTTACAGTAGGAACGCAAGGAGAAGGAAGCAGTATTCTCTAGGCGGTGGAGGCCGTGGTGTTCCAAACCAGTAATAAAAAAGAAATACAAAAAGAAAAAAATGTTACTTTTGTTGAGCAAGAAAATTAGTAATTTAATTAGTGACTTAAAATATAGATAACTTATCTTTTGCTTAGGATATGTAGCAGATATATTTGAAGAGGACATTTATTTAGATATGTAGGTAGAACAAACATGGTAACTTCCAAATACTTCATAAGGAAAATACCATTTCAGATATAGACTCCCTAGAAAAGAAATTTCATTAACTTTCCTTTTTTTTCATTAACTGTCACCTTGTGAAGAAACAGCTGATTTATAAAATAAATTCATTTATTTATTAAATATATGTATGTATAGTACCTATTTTGTGCCAAGGATTTTTCTAGGTGCCAGAGGTATGATGGTGAACAAAGCAAAGTCTTTGCCTTCATATAGTTTATACTTCACTAAATTAGTAGATAAATATCTAAACAAAATAATTACAAATTGAGTCATGTCCTATTAATTTTTGGCTAATAAACCTAGATTATATAAATTATAGTATTGAGATTAAAAACGATCGAATTAATTTATAAATTCACACACTAATCCAGGGATCTGCAAACTACAGCCCATGGGCCAGCGAATGGGCCAAATCTGAACTGCCACCTGTTTTTGTAAATAAAGTTTTATTGGAACACAGACACATGCCCATTTATTTGCATATTGTCTATAGCAGTTTTTGAGCTGCAACAGTGAAGTTGAGAAGTTGCAATAGATTTCCCCTAGCCCACAAAGCCTAAAATATTTAGTATCTGGGCCTTTACAAAACATGTTTGCTGATCCCTGGATTAATTCAAATATAATTTGAGGCAATGAAGTTTGAAAATTTCTGGATTGGGCAGGTAGCACCCTTTCCAATGTTGTTTAACACAGTGCAGAAGATGAAATCGTATTTTTGCATAAGACAGTGTTTTTCATCAAAAGTTCAAAAGGCATATAAATGTATTTGATGACATGTGCATTGAAAGCTTTGATTTTCTTAAACATTAAATATTACTAAACAAAACCTACAGTAGAACGGTCATTGTGCTATTAACTTATTAAAAAGCACATAATTTTTCTTGTTCTGAAATTGCATATGGTTCTTTCTCTTTTACTGGATACTTATGATAAATCTTGGTTTAAGCAATTATTAGAAAGTATAAGCTGGGTTCACTGGCTCACAACTGTAATCTTAGCACTTTGAGAGGCCAAGGTGAGAGGATCACTTGAGGCCAGAAGTTCAAGATCAGCCTGGGCAACATAGCAAGATCTCATCTCTAAAAAAAAAAAAAAAAATTAGCAGTGTGTGGTGGTGCACACCTGTAGTCCTAGCTACTCAGGAGGCTGATGTAGGAGGATCCCTTGAGCTCAGGAATTTGAAGTTATAGTGAGCTATGATCATGTCACTGTACTCCAGCCTGAGCTAGAGAGAGTCTGCCTCTTTAATAATAAAATAAATATATATATATATATATATGTATATGGATTCCAGTCTATTAGTGTTGCTCGACTATACCTCTAGTAGACTCCTACTGGTTTCCCAGATGTTAATATTCCTCTACTCCAGTGCATCCTCCCTGGGTTCTGTGTTTGCTTCCTGTTGAATGCTCTGCTTGCTTTCATTGTTTACATTTACTTTCTTTTCATTATCTATCGCAGATATATTCCTTTTCCCTATGTTTCTACATTATATTGTACATACAGCTAAAGAAAAATTCTTCAAGACACTCATGGGAGATAGATGGTAAAGCAGACTTTATTTAAAGGGGGCCGTGGAGATAGCTATACAATGGGGTCTCACAGTGGGAGAGGGAAACGGACTCAACTTTGATCCCAACAATGACAAGTGGGGATTTATTACCAAGAAGCAGGGTGGAGGTCAGTGGATCCAAAATTTCTAGAGGGAGACAGCAAGGATAAGAGGATTTCTGGCTTTATGGACTTGATAGGATCATTGCTAAAGGCAGGCCAGCATGATAAGATTTCAAGGGTGGTCAGATACCAAGGGTTGAGGAGGCTTTGGTGAAACTGACTTAGCAGGATTCTTGATCAAACTGGGATGAAGAGGATCTCTGAAGGTCAGTCCTAGTGAGAGAGGACTTAGGAGCCTGACTAAATTTTGGTTAAAGGAAAAAGTCTTTGTTGGTTCCAATATCGTATTTGAGAAAAAGGAAGAGGGGCCACTAGCATTTCTACATCTTTCTGCCCTTTTACTTTGTTTTTATTCATATACAAAATTTTCCTTTGAAAATTTCTTGAACTTTTGACCTCTCCCCCATTCTGATTCTATTGTCATTCCTCTGTGTTCCTCTTTCTTTGCTTCATCATAATTTGTTCACTCATGATCACAGCACTTCCTTTCAATCCCCATGTAGTAGTTACAGCACCCATCGTTTTGGTGATACCACACAAATACTCCAAGTATGTGATTAGGGAATAGAGGGCGGAGGGAGCTCTTCTAAGATCACAAAGCCTTATTTTGTAATCTGCCTGACTCTGCAACCCTTCAATCCACACAGTCAGGGCCACTTGATTCCCATCTGTAAATTCAGCTCAACCTCTCAGACCAGTTACCCTTCAGGAGTAGGAATTAAGAAAAACTTGGCCAATAATGTCATATCAAGTTAGCCTAGCTCCTTGTTCTCTGACTCTGTGCAACAAATAAAATACATAGTTATTCTTTGGCCAAATTAGTCCCAGAACTGGTTCCCCTTATTCTCTAATAACTGGTGTTGAAATTGCTATATCTCGGTTTTCCTGGAATTGGGGGTTATTCAGGTCTTGTCCCTTCACACAATTGATAGATGAGACCATACCCCTTGGGGCAAGTCCTCCCTGACCTGATCCTGCCTACAGGGAGAAGCTACATGATTAAATTGAGAGAAATTCTTAAAAGCAAAAAAATGTATATATTTGCCATTTTATTCACGAGGACGGCTTTAGAATTGGCCTTGAAATAAACCAGACGTCCCCTCTTCACATCTAGGTTTTAGGTTGGAGAAAGTAATGAAGCTGCATTCTTCACATTTCTTTCTGAGCTTCTGAGTACTGCTACAGAAAATTAAAACAAAACAAAACAAAAACCTCCAGAATGACCACTACTTGTTAAATTTATAGTTAACTACTTCAACTGGGCTATGAACACTGATGGACAATTTTTTTCTATTCCCCATGCAAGTTTATCCTTCTGTTCTTCATTATGCTGATTTCAAATCTAATTAATTCCCCTCAAACATCTGACTTCAGCCATTTTTCTTCCTTCTCTTACATTTGCTGTAACAAATCCTGACACAGAAAACAGAAGCCATCAGGTGGAAGAAACTCCCTTTGTTGCAGCACCACATTTGCACACTGCCATGCCTACCTTCCGTTCCCCCTTCCTTTAGTTTTAATGAAAGAGGTCTGCTTCCTCCTCTCTGAGGCTACTTCCCCCCTCTCTGTCTGGGACCTATGAATTACTCTCCCTTTTTTTAGTTTCCCACCTTTCCCGTTTTACATGCTCTTTCTCACTCATTGAATTCAAGTGAATGATATTAAAAAAAAATAAGTGACCAAAAGCAAGATACCAAACAGCCCTCCCTTGGTCTCATATCTCTTTTTAGCTACTGACCTCTCTTGCTTTTTTCAGCTCAAACTCTAGAACAAGTTACCCATAATTTTTGTCTCTGCTTCCTAACCTCCTGCTGGTTTCTCGAAGTCCCACAGTCTGATTCTTTCTCAACCACTGCCCTCAAACTGCTTTCATCAAGATCACGAATGACATTCATGCTCTCAAATAAGCCCAAGACTCACTTGCTTGATCTCTGGAAAGAATTTGACAACTTTGATCACTCCTTCCTTATAAGAACATCCTCTCTCACTGATTTCTAAGAAAATGCACACTTACTATCTTTTTCTTAATTCTCAGGCCACCTCAGTCCTTATTGTTGGCATCTCCTTTTCTATCTATCCACAGAAAGGCTGTTTTCCCTCAGGGCTGTGGCTTTGGTCTTCTTCACTTCATATTTTATTCATTGTCTTTAAGTAATCTTATTTTTTTTTCACATGAATTACAAGGTTTTCTAAAGTGATCTATTAGTTTTATTTACCTACACTCATTTGCATGATACTAAAAGTACATGAAACAGTAAGAATGAAGCTTATAGTATAAATTGCTTGGATAACATGCATCACTTTTTATAAGCAAATGTGTAAATTATCTTTTCCCCCTCTTACAGCTTTTGTCATTGTTTATGTTGTGAAAACATCTAAATAAAAATTTCTAGTTCAATCTCCTTCCTGACCTCCAGACCTGTAAACCTGATAGAATGATTTGCACATCCAGTTTGCTGGCTTGCAAGGCATCTCAAATCTAGCTTGTCCAAACTGGACTCTCAAATTCTCTTCACAATTTCCACACAAAAAACATATCTGCTCCTCACGCTGTGTTTTCTATCTCATTACACACAGACCTGCTCAAGTCAGCGAAATGGAGTGTCTTTCTTGACTACTTATCTCCAATTTCTACCACGTTAACTTGAGAGTGTGGGGGCTCTAACTTGATCACTCAGTTCTTGTTTCTTCACCCAGTTTGGTAGCTGAGACCCTATTTCTTTGGAGCAAGACCTCTGTGACCTGACACTGCTTTCAGAGAAAAGCAACTTGATTAAATTGATATGAGTCTTTAAAAGCAACCATATTGTTCTTACCTGTTAGAACAAGTCAGTTATTTATGAGAATAGCTTTAGAATTGATCTTGTTGAAATAAGCCAGATATTACCTCTTCACATCTGACTTGGGAGAAAGTAATAAATCTATATGCTTCACATTTCTTTCTGAGCCTCTGAGAACTGCTTCCAAAATTTTAAATTTAAAACAATTCTTAATTCTCTTAAGACAATGCAAGAAGCAAAATTGACAGGATTTTCTTTCTGTGCCATTTTCTCAATTCCAGAGCTCTTAGTATGTTTTTTGTTTGTTTGTTTGTTCATTTGTTTGTTTATGAGACAGGGTCTCATTCTGTCACCTGTGCAGTGGCATCATCATAGCTCACTACAACCTCAAACTCCTGGGCTCAAGTGATCCTCCTGCCTCAGCTTCCTGAGTAGTTGGGACTATAGGCACATGCCACCACGCCTAGCTAATTTTCCTATTTTTAGTAGAGACCAGGTCTTGCTCTGTTGCCCAGGCTGGTCTTGAATTCCTGGCCTCAAGTGATCCTCCCAAAGTTCTGGGATTATAGGCATGAGCCACAGTGTCCAGCCTAGTATGTCGCTTTACCTTTTCAATTTTCACTTAGATTTGTAATTTCCAGTTTAGGTGCCTATTTTCTTCCACTAGTTGGTAGTCTCCTTTGTTTAGAAATTGCAATCAATTCATCTTTGCATTTCTAGTTAGTAACTTATTTCAGTGCCTGGAGCTCAGAAGGGAGTGAATAAACAAATAAGTGAGTGACTCCCTCATATTCAGGCACCTGCCTGCCCTGAACTCCACCAAGTCCCTGCCTTTTGGAAGATTGCCTGTCCACCTCATTTCTAGGTCCCTGGTATATTTGGTCTAAAAAATTATCCAGATGTCTGGTCAAACTGAGACTGACTATTATGCAGGTTCTATTAAATATCAGTTTGATTTTGCTAATATGTACATTTTGTACTGCCAGACTTTCAAACTGGGTGTCTGTGACCCCTGTTACTGTATATGTGAAGGCACAGGACATATATCTTCTTGTAATATCAGTTTTGGTCACTTATCAGTTCTTTGAGACATAATATTTATATTAAAACAGGGAAATATTATGCAGTCAAAGACAACATTTAGAGTAATTTTAAAAATCAAAAATTTCAAGGCATGAAACTTTAGAAAAATTTCATGGTGGAATGGGACAATTTCTGCTAAATCCTCATATCCCAAGGGATATGCCTCTTTTCTGTTTTAGGATACTGAACTTCAGATGTTGAGTCTGAAGCACTGTAAGCATGTGGTGTGTTTGTGTGTTTTTGTGTGTGTGTGTCAGTAAATATTTCAGTATGCATCTCCAAAATATAAAGTGTGTGTGTTGGAGGAAGGTTTCTCCATGAAGATTCTAAAGAAAGGATTTTTGAGTTTTTATGCTAAAAAAAACAAATCACAGTAAGGAAATCATGAAACCCCTGTCGAGTTTATTACACCAGGATCGGCACTAAACATCTTAATTGACTTCTGAATTCCAGGCTTTCTAGTGTCAAGACATAACAGTTTTAATAAAGGAAAATGAATTTCTTAAATTGTCCTTCCCAGCAGCCATTACGGAGCCAAATGCCTCACTGCCTTACTTTTTGAGTTGTTTGTAATGGGAATATGGGAGTAATCTGTCCCACATGGAGCTAGAAATCTCTCTTAGTATGTCTAGGTTTAAGACAATAGGATTGGAGTGTTATTGTATTAACAAAGAAGTAAAACCAATAGAGCATTATAAAATTAACATTAGTAATTCATTTTAAGGAACTTCTATGAGGATTTAAAAATCTCTTTAGAGAAATTATAAGACATGCTTCTGTGTTTTCTGTCATGGCTGACCACAACAAAGATTCCATGTAGTCCATAATTTTTACAAAAAGAAACAGATGGAGGACTGAATTTTGAGGGTTTGCTCTTTAAAAAGTCCCTATTAAGCAAATGATTTAGATTCACATATATTAAAAATAATCATTTCTCTTCCAAATAAAACTAACAAAGCATGAATTTGGCTGCCTTTTATATTCTGGGACAGAAGGACTTCAGGTTCATTCAGGTTTTTTGTTTGTTTGTTTGTTTGTTTAAGGAAGAGCCTGTGAGGAGTGAGCAGAATCTGGAGCGAACTGCTTAGTTGAGCCATACTGAAAATTCTTCCTTCGATTTAATCCTTGCTTTCTGTACCCATTAAATAAGGAGGCCGTGCACTGTCTCCAAAGTCTTTCTGCCTTAAATAGGCTGTGATATTATTATAATAAACAAAGGTCTGGACTGAGGCTTTCCAAATGCAGTTCAGGGAAATAGGTGACATCTCTTTTTTTAGATTTGTTCAGCAAAGTTTACATAATATATTTATACAAATTGATCCAATGAGAATATATTGATGTAAGACAAATTAGTCCAAACTCTGTATTTTTTTTTTGTAGTTTCTCTTTCTAAATATCTTTATTTATAGAATAAAAAGGTAGGAGACAAAATATGAAACAAATAGGTTCTTAGATCCTATGTTGCTTCAACGAAACAGAACAAAAATGTTAGGAAAAATCTTTCTGCTCGTTGTTGGATAACGCCAGTTAGTGACTTGCTTGAAGTAAGGCCTGGTGTCCTTATTTTGTTGTGTCTAGACAGCCAAATTCTTACTGCAATTCAAAGAATGTTCAGCCAGTGTTGATGACATAGTAAGGGGAGAAAACAAATGTAATAAATTTCCAAATTATCTTTTTTAATCTCATTGAAAAAATGAGGGTAGGAATGATTTTTATAAAAGGTACATGTACTTTTTTGGCAATATGTCAAGAGTATTTTAAAACACAAAAACTCATGGACAACAATCTGAAAGCCTTGGTGAATTCTATTTATACATAATTTTAAAATGAATGTGAGCATAGAAAATATTTTTATGATTAAATAATGACATTAAAACAGTAATACTTCAACACTGGCAAAAGGCTCAGATGGTCCATCTGAGTTTCGCGGAATAAACCAAAGATTCTTGGTAAGAAACATCAGTGGATTATAAATAGTAAGATGAAAATAGAAAGCCACTAGCTCAGCAAGAACTGTGTATTTGAGAGAGAAGATTTGAAATCATATACATACTACAAATATGTAATAAAAATTTAGTTTATTTAAGAAGAAAACTGTTACTGAAAAAAATGTTATTTGGCTGGGCACAATGGCTCACGTCTGTAATCCTAGCAATCTGGGAGGCTGAGGTGGGAGGATCGCTTGAGCTCAGGAGTTCGAAACCAGCCTGAGCAAAAGTGAGACCCTGTCTCTACAAAAAAATGGAAAAATTAGCTGCATGTGGTGGTGCTCCCAGCTACTTGAGAGGCTGAGGCAGAAAGATTGCTTGAGCCCAGGAATTTGAGGCTGCAGTGAGCCATGATGACACCACAGCACTCTAACAGCACTCTAGCCAGGGCAACAGAGTGAGACTCTGTCTCAAAAAAGAAAAAAAAAAAAAAGAAAGAAATGTTATTTGAAATATTTTAATGGTATAGATATGGATTTTTCTGCAGTGATCCAGTAGGTATATTATTTGTCACTTCACTCTTCCTTAATCTTATAGTTTAGTTATGCAGAGAAAAGATAAGGACATTTTCTCCTTTAACATGTTTTGTAAGATTCCCTGAGGCTACACTGGAGAACTGGACTGAGGTCAGTGATGAGGAAAGCAAAGGCACCCATTAAATGAGTAGTAGTTGCAGTAAACAGCAATCCTTCCCAAATCCCAAGCTATCTCCCAATAAACTACTGTATTTCATCAATCATCATAGTAAACTTTCAAGTACTATGGAAAATTATTATTTTCTTTTTCAATTTTTATTATATATATTTTTTTCTTTTTTCTTTTTTTTCTCCCACTCTGCTTCTGGGTGGAAACTTATTTACATGAGATGGTTCAGTGAATTTTTCTATTTTGTTACCTGTTGAACCCCAAAGGCTAGGAATTTGTACTCCTTTTGAGAATGTCTGCCTCGTCCCCATAGAGAAAAGCTTGGGAGCTAATAGAGACAGGCACAAGTCTAGAGACACATGCAAGATTAATGATTACAGTTCTTGAAATATAAACTGACATGCACTAATTGTAGCTTGAGGGAATAGATAAAGAGCAAAACATATTGTCTGTTTGACTTTTTAAATACTAGTAAAACATCAGCATGCCACACAGAAATTATAAAATTTTCAAACCTATATAAAAATAGAGGATATTATAAGGAATCCCATGAACTCATGACCCAGCTTCAACCATTATTCCAGACATTTTCCAATGTTTTCAGTAAATATTTCAATATGCATCTCCAAAATGTACTCTAAAAAATAAGCATTGTAACAATGAAAATTTTGAAAATAATTCATATGGAAATATTTAAAGTGTCTTCACTTTAGATATTTCATTTGGCATGGAGAAAGTATGCCCACAATTTAGAGAAAACATGAATCTGAAATAATCCAGTCCTCTCAGTTCTTTCCAGAGGTTCACTCCAATGCACAGAGAAACAAACCAGGTCACGCCAGTGAAACATTTGGTTTCTTTTTGATCTTTTTTAGGGATCCAGATAAATTAATGCAGATGATGAAGAGTCAACATGATAGAGTTTATGGATAATTTGGCTTTCCTGAGATTAGCATACTGATCACGCTTTTTTGGAGGGGTTAACAGTGGCACACAGCACTGGGAAGTGAAACTCAGGGATTGTGGTGAATGGTAAAAGAAGTCATCTTTGCCAGCAAACTCTAACAAAGCCTTCACCATTCCAAAATATATTGGCAATTCAAAATTATTATCTGGTTGGGCGTAATGGATCAGACCTGTAATCCTAGCACTTTAGGAGGCTGAGGCAGGAGGATCATTTGAGGCCGGTAGTTTGAGACAAACCGGAGCAACATAGAGTGACCTTGTCTCTATAAAACATAGAAAAATTAGCCGAGTGTGTTGGTGCATACCTATAGTCCCAGCTACTTGAGGGGCTGAGGCAGGAGGATTGCTTGATCCCAGGAGTTTGAGGTTCCAGTGAACTATGATGATGCAACTGCACTCTAGCTTGGGCAACAGAGCAAGACCTCATGTGAAAAAGACAAAAAAAAGAAAAGAAAAGAAAAGGAAAAATTACTGTCTTAGGAAAACAGAACAGAATCTGGAATAAATTTGTGGTCAAGGCCTTATAGACATATTTGACCAATGAAAGTGTTGGAATACCTAGAAAGGAAATATTTGCAGTTGCACAGTGCAGGCAGTGATGCTGTATAATACTAATGGGAAGATACCACTGTCTGACACCAGTGCCACTCCCTTTGGGGTACAATGAAGATTTTAATGGTTAGTTTAATATGTCAATTTGGCTAGGTTATAGTACCTAGATCTTTGATCAAACACCGGTATAGATGTTACTGAGAAGGTGATTTTTAGATGTGATTAACATTTAAATCAGTAGACTGAGTAAAGCAGATTATCCCCCATAATGTGAGTGAGCCTCATCTAATCAGTTGAAGCCCTTCAGAAAAAAGGACTGAGGTCTCCTGAGAAAAAAGGAATTATGCCTCCAGGCTGCCTTCAGATTCAAGACTACAATATGGACTCTCCCTTGTATTTCCAGCCTGCTGCACTGCCCTGCAGACTTCAGACTTGCCAGCCTTCACAATTGCATGAGCTAATTCCCTAAAACACTCTCTGTCTATCCCCCATACACACACATACACATATAAATACATATATATACATATATAAATATATAAATACAAATATATGCACACATGTCCCATGTCCTCCGTTTCTCCGGAGAACTCTGACTAACACAGGAATAAAAGAACTGTTTTGTGATGTAGAAAAACAAATGCATTTAAACAATGTTATATTTTTTGGCCAGGCTCAGCAAATCTGGAATCATAGAATTTTAGAATTATAGAGGAACTTAGAGCTAATTTTTTCAAAATTTCCACCTATACCTTGTTAAAAATTATAATAATAAAAGCCAAATGATTCACATGTATTATGTGTAATCTTCATAACAACCCAGAATAATTCTATCCAATTTTATATATGAGGAGATGAGGCTCAGAAATGTAAATAACTTCTCCAGGATGACCTGATGGTTGTTGCTGAACCAGTATTGGTGTTCAATACTATTTGAATCTGAAGTTTGCGATACAGAGGCTATTATATGGCAACAATATATGTATATTTAACATCTTTGTTAGAAACATCTTCCATTTATTGAGTCGGACTTTATCACGTGTTTTGTTCTCTATAGCTACATTTTCATGTACCAGCTTTTTAAGCACTTCAAGCTATTTGACCCAAAGTAGTTCTTTTTTCTCTTTTTAAAATATTTTGTCATAGGAAATGATTTCCAGATTCCTTCCCTCCTGATTGTTTTTACTGATTTTCTCTGCTAGCTGTAGCTAAGCTCCAACAACTATTTTAAAAGTTTGACTCTAGTTTCATTTGCCCAGAGTATAATGGAATACATTTCCTTCTCGTAGAGACTATGCTATCTTACTATAATCTGAGATTTACTAGCTTTTTAATGTAGTCTCTTTTTATATTTCCTTTTTTCTTTTTTTTAAATTTAAATTTAATTTTTTTTAAGAGATGGAGTCTCACTATGTTGCCCAGGCTGGTGTCAAACTCCCGGGCTCAAGCCATCCTCCCACCTCAGCCTCCACAGTAGCTGGGACTACAGGTGTGTGTACCACCAAGCCTGGCTTCGTGTATCTTTTATAGATTCCTTTTTAAGAATTGGTCTCTCATATTTGTATCTGTACAATAGGTATTTGTAGGGCTTTGCATTTATCCACATTAAAATTCATATTATTTGTTTTAACCTAACGGTCAAGTCTACCAAGTGTTTAATATTGTATATTCTGTCTTTTTCAATGCACAATTTTGGTAGGGATAGTTTGTTAACTGGTAAAAAGTTTAGTTTTAGACATTGAGAAAAGAAAAATAGTTCAGAGAAGCCTGAGCTATGTGAGGTATGCAAAATTTATCAGGCCTAGAGAGACATGAATATGGGACTTCAGTCATGACCCCTCTCCCCCTATACCCCACCCATTTTTGTTCCTGACTAGCTGCCTCACCCATTATTTTTATGTTTCTAGTATTGTTATACAAAGAACAATGTGCAGTCAATCAATAGCTTATGTTGTTTTAATGTAAATTCTTGGTAAACAACTTAGGAACTGCCTCTTCTTTTTTCCTTAAAAATCCAGTTGTAGCTGTTAATTGAAGTGTATATTGAGGGCAACCTGAATCTATGCCTCCCATATGGTCATCCTCAAGCTTTGGGCTCTTATTAGAGCCCAACTGTGTACTTAATCACATTTTCTGAATCCCAGTATTCAAGATTGACAACATGTTGAATTTATATTAGAGGAATAAGCTGGTAGAAAAGTGTAGTGAGAATGATGGGAAAGAAATAAGGTTTGGGGCTTTATTTGCCTTGAAGCCCTATTTGAAATCATTAGTCTTATACTGTGAGAAAGACCATAAAACTGAGAAGATATCAAGGATTGATCTTTGGGAAGCAATTTACATTTAAACATGGGAAAGTACATTTCAGGTAGGGAAGAGAAACAGCAAATTATTTAAAGATAGGAACTGGCCTTTTTCTGAAACATAACGGGGGTCCAATGAATATTTTTAGAAATAGAATTAATGCAAGAGGCAAAGAAAGAAAGGTTTGAGAGAAAGGAAAAACACCAATACTGCACTGAGAGAGAGGGCAGTCTATACTTGTCAAAAACTGCAGATGGATCAAGGAGAATGAGAAGGGAGAAGAGACTGCTAGATTTGACAGTCATAAAAAAGGTTACCAGTGACATCAGAGGTTGCAGTTTGAGCCAAATGTCTGGGATGAAATTCAGATGGGGAGGTGGGAAGGAGTGAATTGGTGAATTGGATGCAGAGGCTGAACACAGACTATTTTTCCAGAAGTTCAGTGCTTTAAGAGAACAATAGGCTAGTGGCTCTACATACAGAGCAGTGAGACTAAACAGGTAGAACCGAATGTTTTTGTAGTTAGAGAAGAAAGATCCTCTGACAGAGACATTGATGTGCTAGAGAAAGAGGGGATAATTAAAGGCATACGATCTTGGGGAAAGCAGCAAGGATCAGATGAAGAATTGAGCTGAGTGTGTGATTTTTGTGAAGGATGAACCTGTTTTCCTCAGACTGAGTAATTAAGGAAAGGCAGGCAGGACGGGTTACGGTTCTGTGTCACACTGAGGTGGAAATTAGGTTAGTATCAGGAAGAGACGGACAAAAGTAACTAAAATCGGGCCAGGAAGACTTCAGTAGCTTGATAATGAAGTAGTAATGATGGGACTGCAACTCATGTTGTCTCAAAATATGTTGACATAGCACTGGAGAGTATGTCAGTGCGCTAGGGCTGCTGAAACTAAGTAGGACAGCCCGAGTGGCTTAAACAACAGACGTAATTTTCTCTCAGAAGATAAGGGAATTTCCAGTAAAAAAATTAAAAAATTATATATATATATATATATGTATATATATAATTTTTTTCCTCACAATTTGGAAGCCAGAAGCCCAAGATCAAGGTGTGTCAGCAAGGTTGGTTTCTTTCAAGGCTTCTCTCCTTGGCTTGCAGATTGTGCAGATGGCATCTTCTTCCTCTGTCTCTGCATGGTCTTTTTGCTCTGTGCATATCTGTGTCCTAATCTCTTCTTAGAAAGACACCAGTCATATTGGATTAGAGCCCACCCATTTACTTCTTTAAAGGCTCTATCTCCAAATACAGTCACATTCTGAGGTACTAGGAGTTGGGACTTCAACATATTAATTTTGCTGGAGATACAATTCAGCCCGTAACAGGAAGAATGCAGTCAACCACAGATAAATAAAAGAATTCCACTTCATTATTTTCTTATATAAATAAATATGTTGTGGGAGCAAGAGCTTCTCAAAATTTAGTATGTATCATAGGCAGAATAATGCCCCCCCAAAAATATTCACACCCTAATCCCTAGAACCTGTGAATACAGTTACCTTACATGGTAAAAAGGACTTTCAGAGGTGAATTAGGTAAGGATTTTAAAATGAGATTATCCTTATAATCCAAGTAGGCCCAGTCTGATCACATTAGTACTTAAAAGCAGAGAACCTTTCCCAGTTCAGTTCAAGGTCAGAAGCAGATGTGATTATGGAAGAATGGTCAGAGTTGAGACATGCCTGGCTTTGAAAAGGCAGGAAGGGAGCCATTAGACAAGGAATGTGGGCAGATTTTAGAAGAAGCTGGAAAAGGCAAGGAAACAGATTCTCCCCTAGAATGTCTAGAAAAGAATGCAGCCTTGTTGACACTTTGATTTTAAGTCTATGAAACTTGTATAGCACTCTGACCTATAGAATTGTAACATAATACATTTGTTTTCCTTTAAGTCAATAAATCTGTGGGGTTTTTTTCACAGCAGCAATAGAAAATTAATATGATGTGCATCTAGGCACAGTGACTCATGCCTGTCATCCCAGCACTTTGAGAGGATGAGGCCGAAGGAACGCTCGAGGCCAGGAGTTTGAGGCCATCCTGGGCAACATAGTAAGACACACCAACCCCTGTCTCTATAAAAAAAATTAAAAAAAATTAGCTGAGCATGGTGGTGCACGCCTCTAGTCCCAGCTACTTGGAAGGCTCAAGTGGGAGGATCTCCTGAGCCCAGCAGTTCAAGGCTGTAGTGAGCTATGATCGTGCCACTGCGCTCTAGCCTGGGTGACAGAGTGAGGCTCTATCTCTAAAAAAAATGATGTGTGGGTAGAAAGGCTTTAAAATCATGTATTCAAATCCCCAAATGAAGGGATTAAGGCTTAAAAGGATAAAGGGATTGAGGGTTATAAGAATTTATCAAACATTATTCAGGTGGTTATTGGTAGAGCTGTCTTGAACTCCCCGCCTACTGCTTTGCTCACTGCACATTGCACCACTGCTTTAAAAACAAACCAAAAAAGGCCCATCTGGGAATAGCAGGCAAGGAGAAGTGCCAGCATTTGCCAGTGTTTGGAATATTTGGCTCCAGAACCTCTGTGTGTTTATGGTGCCTGCTGAGGTGGTCTGGCTCACACTTAGCTGATACAAATTGTTGTTAATTACCAACACCGCACTAGACTAACAGCTGTGTGCTATGAGCAACAGCCAATAGTCCTCTTGGTTCCCAGGGGTTTCTAACTTTGTAGGTATCAGCAAGTTTAAGAGAAAAATGTCAGGGCAAATGGGAATTTTGTTGTAACAATTTAATGGGGTCATTTCTAGGAGGAAGCTCAAAAACTATAGATTTGTAGATCATCTGCAAACTCAGAACTGTAAATGGGGAGAGAATGTTCCCAGGGACCTGAAGGGTATGTTGTAAGTTTATCTTGTTGCCCAAGGCAGTCTGTAACTATGCGAGAGCAGAATGTCAGCTGATCTGGTGGATGACACTAGGAAAAGGCTTTGAGGAAAACTATCAGGCTTATTCAAGGGGATAAACAGTGTCCACATAGCACGTAACAAAAAACTAAGGTGGACATCAGAAAGGAAACAATTCTAAGAATGTGGCCAGGACTCGTGATGAGAGTTTAGTGAGCAGAAGATGACAAAGAGGAACGAGGAGAAACTGCACGGCCAGGCCTGCGTGGAAACCCTCACACTCTGCAGAATGACAGGAAGGTTCACAGGCCGTGGAACAAGGGTTCTCAAATAAGTACATTAGCATGACAGGAGGAGCCTGCTAAAAATGCACATTCCTTGGATCCTACCCCAGAGGTTCTTTTAAATTTGTATTAAAATAGCATAAAATATGGAACCCCGCACATCCATCCTCAGACTCAGTAATGATCACCTTGTGGAGAATCTTTCCTTCGTCTGTTCCACCTGCTCAATGCCCTCCCTCCCATCTTTCCTTCTCTACTGGATTATATCGATGCCAGTTCTCAATCATCAGAGCAAAGTGTTCCAGGCAGAGCAAAGAGTAAGTACTAACGCCCTGAGGACAGAGGGTTCCTGGTATGTTTGAGGAACACTAAAGAGGTCTACGTAGGTGGAATGGAGTAAGTGAAGGGTAACTTGCTAGGGAATGAGGTCAGAGGTATACAGAGCAAATGGTTACAGCAGACATGTAACTGTGTAGGTCCTTGCAGTTCATTGCAACAGCTTTGGCTTTAACTCTGAATGGGGACTTCAGGGCGGAAGAAGGAACTAGCAATTGTGGGAAGCTAGAATTGACATGGTAAGGGGCCTGAGCTACTATTACTGGAACCACATGGTAGAGGAGCTGCCTGGCAGGAGCTACAGTCATGGAGGGTCAGCAATATAGCTATGGCTAAGAACTTTGCCCCACATTAGGAAGGGAGTCAGAGAATTATCACCTCTATTTCCATGGTAATAGTAATCGATCTCCCTGAATAATAGAGTAACCTTTTATGCCACTTCGTTCAGTGGTTGGGAAAGTCTAAATGGTTGGTATTGTCTCAGCTTCTAGTTAGATGGAACCTGACTACCTTCCTCATTGGAAGCATTTTTAGCTTGGTAACCAGGACCTTTAAATAAGCAATTCCAAAGCTGTGAGAAAAACATCTAAAATTCCTTAAGTGTGTTATTAAGTGTAATAGTGAGAGGGAGTCTGCCCCCACCCATTGGTTTCTGGACCTGTGTAGTCGGATTTCTCCAATAGGGTAAGTCTCTCATTCTTCCTTGGCTCCCTGTTCTATAGTTCTGGACAGCAACGTAGGGGGAAAGAGAAAATGATTCTTGATTTTGTTCCTGTGACTTGTTAGGCTTAACACCCACCCTGTGGTTAACTATGCATACGATGGTTTCCCTTGGGAGAGGAGACCAGAAATTTTCAGGGCAAACTTGCTTCTATCTTTCTGAGCCTGCTCCCCTGAAAAGTACCACTTTTCCTGTGTATGTTGGTGAGCAATTCACCTTGTGCTGTTAAAAGGCTCTACAGTGAGTCAGAACCTGCCTGGTATTAACTAAATTATCTTAAATGCTATGCTAATCTCTAGACCAGAGATTCTCCATCAGGGGGGGATTTGTCCCCCAGGACAATGGTCCCCAACCTTTTTGGCACCAGGGACCGGTTTCATGGACGACAACTTTTCCACTTGGGGGCAGAGGCAGGGCAGAGGGGTGGAGGGGAGGCAGAGCTCAGGTGGCGATGCACAGCCTGGTTCCTAACAGGCCACAGACCGGTACTGGGCTGCTGCCCGGTGGTGGTGGGGGTTGGGGACCGCAGCCCGAGGGGCTATTTGGCAATGTCTGGAGACATTTCTGGTTGTCACAAATGGGGAAGGGACAGTGCTACTGTTATCTAGTGAATAAAGGGCTGGGTTGCTGTTAAACATTGTACAATTCACAAGACATGCCCCCACAAAGGAATTATCAGCTCACAATGTCAATAGTGCTGAGGCTGACAAACCCTATCCTAGCCCGAAGAATTTACCATTTATTTAATTTACTTTCTTAAATTTTGTGTAGTTATGTTGTCCAATATAATTTATCTGAGACTAAGAAATGAGCTTAAGTGATAAAGTTGATATAAGTAAGACAATGCTAGCAATAAAAATCTGCCTCAAATTTGAACAATAAAATTCATCCTCCTATTAGTATATTTACAGAAAGAAACTAAAGACCCACATTAAATATTTTAATCGTTTATAGTTCAAATTATGGAAATTAAAGATTATGATTATTTTCTGCTCTGTCTCAGCCAGAGAGGTCTCAGTCAGATGCAAGTGTATGTTTGGGGTTCCTTCTCAACCGAGGCCTCAAACATCCTTCATTAGATATTTAATTCTTTCAGTACATTAGCTGACATTAATTGCATTAATCCAGCCTCACACTTCCCATATGCCCGCCTTATAAAGTGTCTAAATAGTTAACAGAACCCTTAAGGTTATCACAGCCCCAGCCTCACCCCCACTGATATGAGCAAATCTCTAGTATCCAATAAGTGATAAAATAAAGATTCATATTATTATCACCACTTACTAGTTTCTAAATGGAAACAAGTCTTTCAGAAACTGAAAATCTTCTGGGCTTTGTTCTCAGAAGCATGCTGATTGGTCTATGCTAGTTATACAAAATTCTCAGCCTGTGACTTAAAATTTGATAGAGAGACATATCACATGAAAATGTTAATTATAGCATTCGATTTATAATATCTTGGGGAAACAATCCCCTAATCCGCCTGCCTCCTTTGTGGCGTGTCATGACATGTGTAGGAAACCAGGAGGGACCCCGATCCACCAGGTTCTTATTTGAGATTCTTTCTTCTCTATTTTCCATCTTTCTAGTTTTTCTTTTGAATCCTATGTTCCTGGCATTCATGAATTGAAGATTCGGGAATTAAACTATTTAGTGGCACAATTGCCATACTCTGTATTGAGCGGGTTGCCACCCCTTGTTTGCGGCGAATTTCATACCCAGACATTCCCCACCTCACACGCCCCCGCCCCCTAGTTCCTGTATTTCCCGGTGCCGTCTGCTGCTGTCACGTTTTCCTCTGAAAATCGTCGGGCCCGCGCTACACAGCTTCCCGGAACAGCTTCCTTTGCAGCCCCTGCCAATACACAACGTGTTTGTGTCTCTCTGGTGGCAAACACCCCCTCTATATTTTATCCGAGTTTCTTTCCTCTTAAATTGCAATTTCGACGTTTTTGCATCTTATATTTATTCTTAATGCATGGTTTTTATTGCATTACTTTTTGTAGTGTTTCTGATACTAAAAAACGTTGGAAGCCTTTGCTTATGCTTTTCTAATGCTTTTTTTTCCTTCTTTTCTGTCTTTAGCATAGATGGTACATTTTGACAAGCCCTTGATATTGAAATCTTATTTTGCTGGCTCAGAACATATATAAAAATTTGCAACTTGTCAAGACTTGAATTTTCCTATTACTGTGTTCTCTCAGCTCTGCCATCCCTCCCGCTGAGATACTTACAGATAAGCAGTTTAAAGACTGCAAGCTAGGAATGAGAAACTGATGTTGGTTGGGGAGAGGTTTTGAATGTCAGATTAAATTTGTATCAGACATTTATTAGAATTAACCCTTGCCATGGACACATTGTAGGAGAGATGCAAAAAAAGAGGAGTCAGGAATGATGTTTATTTTAGCTAATATTTTATAGGAATAGAGCTGTCTTGCTATTTTGGCATGTTTATATTGATAGAGGAGGATGTAGCAGGTAAAATAAGGGAAATAGAGACGTATAATGATTTTAATGCCACTCAAGTTACTTTAGTGTCACATTGGAAATTACTAGTAAGAACCTCTCATGCCTCTGTTTATTCAACAACTTCTTGGCTCGTCTGAACATTGACTTTGTTTATTTGGGGGAAAGGTTCACTGCTAAGACAATATGCAATGGGTAATCTACTGAGGATGATACTTTTTACACATTCTTTAAGGAGTGACATGACCATCTTTATTTGTCTCTTCTTGTCTAGTGGAATATATATTATCATTTGCTTAAAATTATCATTCATGTAAATAATATTGTAAAAGCTGCCCTGTGCCTTGTACTTAGGCATACTGATTTGTAAGATATTTTAACATAATTTAAAAATAGCTGGACATGGTGGCTCATGCCTATAATCTCAGCACTTAGAAAGGCTAAGGCAGGAGGATTGCTTGAGGCCAAAAGTTTGAGACCAGCCTGGGCAACATAGTGAGACCTCTCCTCTACAAATATTAAAATAAAAAAATTAGCTGGGCATGGTGGTGTGCACCTGTAGTTCCAGCCACTCAGGAGGCTCAGGCAGGAGAGTTGCTCAGCTCAAGGCTGCAGTGAGCTATGATCACACCACTACATTCCAGCCTGGGCAATAGAATAAGACTTTGTCTTTAAAAAAAATTTTTTTAAAAATATCATCATTCATTGCAGAATTCAAGAGGAAAGATAGATATCTGCTTGCAGCTCTTAGAAAATGGGCACAAACCTTGTAGTTTTGGTTTTCAGTGTAGTGTGAAGAGATAAAAAAGGGAGAGAAGGACTAATGCTTTATCAGTTAGGATGCTTTTGGTTGGAAGCATCTGAATAGAAATTAATCTGACTAAACAATGAGGGATTTCATTTGCTCATATAACTGTAAATCCGGAGGTAAGATTTAGGCGTCATGTAATCAGGGTTCTAACAACATTTCTCTGCCTGTCTCTCAGATTTGAATCATCAGTGTCAGATTTGTCCTTAGGCTGTCATGCCTCATGCTCTCAAAATAGCTGTCATAGCTCCTGGGGCAATGCACTATCAGTTCACATCCTATGGGAAGTAAAGAAAATAGTTTTCCATTACTTCTTCTTAAGAGTAAAGAGGAATATTTTCCATAAGCATCCAACAACTTTCTCCTCATATCTGGACTGGCCAGAAATAGACCATGCTGAGTCAGTCATAGGCACGTGAAATGGGATTATCCTTAGGTGGATCAGGCCTATCCCTTGAATTAAGAGCAAGTCCTCAAATTGTATGACTGCCACTCAGTGGGAATGAATTGAAATGGATGTTGGGGAGTTGATCACAATATTTACTTAAAATATCTTTTTAAAATCAGATCATAAAAATTTAAAAGGACCAATTTTTAACCTAGGAAGAATATTCATTAAAAATAGCAATTTTTCCTCTGTGAGTTTACCTAAGAAAGGCACTTGCTCAGAGTAAATTTACTCCTATTTGGTGATTCAGTTTTCTAGACTATAGTAGCAATGAATGGTATTCAAATCATAATGTTCTCATTAAATCGTCAGTCTGCTCCCCCAGTTAGAAATTAGAGCTGGCACGGTAGCCAGTGAGCCCTCAGGACCCCCTGCTTTCATGACCCTGTACAATGGAGAGGCCTAAAGCTTGCAGAGAGACAGTGTGAGGTTTTAAGGATCAGAAATCTGTTGTTGTGAACTATGAGATTATTCCCAGTGCTTTGCTAAGTTCCATGTGAGAAAATTATACACCTCTATCCACTGAGTCAGGTTTTGCTATATAAGTTGCTTTGGGTAATAGAAAGTAAGTGGAAATGACATACAGCATGTCTAAGCAGATGCTTTAAGAGATGTTATATAGCTGTATAAAACCTCTTTTCACTCTACCATAAAACAGCATGTTCCAAGTAGGGACTTCTTTAACCTAGATCTTAGAATCAGCAAACACGGAGCACAACAGCAGCCAACTCAGAGTTGCCAACAGGTAAGGTGGGTAAGAAATAAACCTTTGTTGTTGTAATCCACTGAGATTTGGGGGAGAGAGGACAGATTATATGTACTGTAGCACAATTTACAAAAATGTGGTTTTAATATCAGTTTGGCTACGCAAAAAAAAAACACTTTGATATTTTAGTTACTAAGCCTCTCAAGCATACTTCTTACCTATAAAATGAAAAAAAGAAAAAAAAGGCCTTAGACTGTATCTATGATGCTTCACATTTTGACTACCAAACCCAAAGTCTCAAAAAGTTGTCAACTGATTAAATTGCATATTGTAGGTAAAATAACTTATTTGACCTATTTTAAATAATTAAAGACATTATTAACTTTTAATCAGTGTGAGATAAACCATGCTTTCATAATAAATATATGATTTTTGCCAGAAGAAACATTTTAGTTAGCCTAAAGTACATCATTGTGAATAAATATGTATTTTCTGAGTCTTTTTAACATACAGTATATAACTCAATTAATCCCTGTAATTTTGGACTTCCTAATGGCATCTAAAATGTCTCTTTTCTAACACTAACTTTCTATTTTGTACTATAGCTTCCCTGTCTTTTGCCAAATTTACATAAAAGATCTGATAAATGGTTTAATTAAAATGTAAGGATAGTTAAATAGCTACAGTTCAAAGAATTTTAAGTAGATATTTTTCACTTTCTAGCTTTATCTAACAAAATAAGGAGAAATTGAATTCTTTCAAAAAATAGAAAAACAAACTTAACATAATTTGCAAGGTAATTGTACCAGAACACACAAACACACACACCACCACAACTACTACACATCCAAAACTATCTTTTGTTAACGGACTTCTGTTGATCTTGTCCTGTAGTTATGTTTGGAGAATCTCCCTTGTATAAGAACATCTGCTTTTTATTTTTTTTACGATGTTTAAAATAATGAAGAGAATAATAGTCTATAAAAACTTGATTCTAAATGAGATATAAATTTAGACTTTCTCTTGATTAGGGTATACTGGAAGCTGTTCCAACATCAGGCAACATGGGAATACTAAGGCCTTCTTGCAGGACTCGGTATTAGAGGAATAACCACCAGATTGGGTTAGAAGAGGGCAATTAATTATACACAAACCTATGGGAGATGGCAGGAAAGGCAAAAAAATGGAGAATGCATAAATGATTTATAATTTATGTAAGTTTTAAATTTTTTAAAGATTTTGTTGTTTAAGCAATAATATGATAGATATTAGTAATTTAAATACCCCCATAAGCAGAGGATATTTTATATACAACATCCCAATTCATTTTATTTATATATATTTAAAACATTAGAGATGTTGTTTAAACTCATTATCCTATATTTTGTCCCTGTTACTGCGATACACAAAATGTGAATCTGTGTTTGATCTACACCTGGCAAGGGTGAGAGATGGGAACCGTGAAGAATCAGCTATAGGGAGGCAATCCTGTTAAACTTTGCATTAACAAACCAGGCTATATTTCAGAAAATCCTCACGGTAAATATCTCGACCACTGTAAATTTAAGTCTCTATTTTTTAAATGACCTCTTAAGCATCTAACATCTGTATACTGAGTTTCATTACAAATAGTAACATTTAGACAAATTAAACCTAACTAAAATCAACATTTATATGACTATGTTCAGTTTCAAGAACAGCAAACAAATTGGAAGTTCTAATGAGATGATATGTGAGAGTTTATTACATCACTGCGCATACACGTGGGCGTAGAGGAAATGACTGGGTCGTTTTAATGGTCAAATGTTAGATGTGTTTATACTCAGCCAGAAAGTGATTTTCCAACTTGGTATGGGTTATAAACAAACAACATATAACTCTCTAAAGGAGTTCAGCATTTTGTGAAGGCCAAGAGAAAGCTAGCCTTGAATGAGAATGAGGAAAACATGTGTTTTGTATTTAGAAAAGTCACATTAATTAACATTTAACGTAACTACAAATCAACTTCTTATGAGCTTCTTACCAGTCAGTTCTATTCAGGTCTCCCGGACAAGAAGGGCACTTGTGATACTGGACAGGGAAGGGAGTTTATGGAGAATTCTGCTGAAAGTGGGACTGGACTGGGCCCTGGGGCTCTGAACATCTGAGATGCAGGAGGGAACCTGGAGTTGAAAGTCCAAGTAGTCGTTCTAGCTAAAGGTCAATCTGGAGAGAGTGGGCACAGAAAGAGACGTTGGACATGAGGCAGTGGACTGAATCAAAGGCATGTGGACCCAACAAAAAGGATCTTGTCGGTAGTCTTAGTTACTGGCGTTTTATGATCTGTGATTCCCCATAGGTGACGAGGAAATTGGTTGCTAAGGCATCACAGTGGTTCATTGTACACCAGAGGTTGCAAAATGTCATGTTTTGTTTCATCTATATAGTACTTACCCATGGGGTGATTTAAAATAAATTTGCATTAATTGCCAATATTTAACATGAAAATCTTTTGTTTCTGTACTTGATCTACAGCTTTGCTAAAAACATTGGAAGATCTAGTATTGCCAACCATGCCGTCATGAAGAATATCCACAGCCTGTGTGGTTGCTCCTGCCTCTCGCAGTGGACATGCACTATCAGTCCATCACCATCCCCAGTGATCCCCACTGTTCCCAGCCTAGCGGGTGAGAGAAAATTGCCTTTTACCATCATACTCAGTTTGTTGTTTTGCTTGCCGTAGAATAAATACAAAACTGAGATATTTCTTAAATCCCTTCTTTGGTTTCTTATTTCAGATTTTTTTTCCAAATTTTAAAAGCCTTTTATTATAAAACATTTCAAACCTATAGCACAGTAGGTATAATAGTTAAATAAATCCCCACTTTCCTATCGTGCAACTTTGTCATTATTCAATTCTAATCTTGTTTCATCTGTATCCCTACCCACTTCCTTCTGACATTTTTAAAGCTAATGCTGGACATCCTATCGTTTTATCTGTAACGACTTCAGCATGTAACAAAAAAGATAGGGACCCTTTTATAAAGCAAATGCGTAGCCATACATTATCATACCTAAACATTGACCGTAAGTATTTAATTTCATCAAATACCCAGCATGTTCAAATTTTCATTTGTCTCATAAATATGTCTGTCTGTATGTATGTGTATATATTACAGTTTATTTAAACAGCATATATACATATATATATATATATAAAGTTTAAATCAGGATTAAAACAAGGTCTATACTAGGTGATCTGTTGATATGTCTTTTAAATCTCTTTTAATTTATATCCTCTTTCTCTCTCTTTCTCTTTTTCTCCTTCTTTCCCTCTCTCTTTCTCCTCCTGGCTATAAATAAACCAGGGATTTTTTTGTTTTTGTTTTTTTTTGGTAGAACTTCTTACAGTCCAAGATTTGCTGATTGCCTCCCAATTTAGTATGCTCCTCTGTCATATTCATTTACTATAAATTGGCTTGAAGTTTTTAGAAATAATATTTTTATAGATGGTGGTATGCCCTCATTAACATTTTGGTTTGCAACGCCTGGTCTAAACCAATTCTAAATCATCAATATATTAGAACAATAGATTGCTCTAATGCAGAAGTATTGTACAACAGGGTAAAAGATAAATGACCTGAGTTATTTTAAAATAAAGGAAAGAGAATGAGTAAATAATTTATAATTATGAATAATTTTATTTACAAATCTCAGTCTGAACTCCTACTTATGAATAGCAGAACCCTGTAGGCACTGTTGATTCATTTGTGAAATAAACCATGCTCTTTATGTCCAGGACTAATAGCTTTATTTACTTTGAATTTCAAAGTATACCTCTCTTGAGATTATCCATGTGGAAACACCCTATCAAATGAGTTAAAACTAAAGTGATGCTGTATTTACCTGATGTTTTTTATTTCAGGATAGGAATATGGAAAGAAAACTAATATTTGTTGTCTAAAACATGTTAGGTGATTTTAAATGTATTGTCTCATTTCATTGTCACAATAACTCTCAAGTTGCATTATCTCCATTTTTTACTGAAGGATATAAAATTTAGAATTGCTGAAGTTATAGAAAAAAAATCTCCAGACTTTTTCCATTATAACAGCTTGAAAAACCAAAGGTAAGAAGAGAAACGTGTAGAGGGAAAAAATGTTTTCTCAGTCATCAAAATGAGTATCACAGAATTTTGGGGTCTATTTTGTAAGGGGAAATCCAACCCAGGAAAGAGATGCATTTTCATTCATTCTTAAGAATATATATTATACAAAGAGGATGGTATATTTATGGACACTGTATTAGCCATAAGAGGCTAGGCTTTGCAGCAATAACCAGTTAATAATCTTGGAATCAGTGGCTTAACCTAAAGGTTTGTCTACCACTTTGTAGATCCATTACAGGTTAATAGGATGGGGAAGGCTCTGCTCCATGCAGTCACTCAGGGACTAACCATCTCAGCTGATGAGGCCTCACCACTTGAAGCTTGTCTTTATCTGTAGTGCAGCTATATAACAAAGTACCTGAGACTGGATTATTTACAAAAACAAAATTCTATTTCTTATAATTCTGGAGGCCAGGAAGTCTAAGATCAAGGAGTCAGCATTCAGTGTTTAGTAAAAGCCTTCTTGCTGCATCTTCATATCGTAGAAGAGTAAAAGGACCAAAGAAGGGCCTTTCTAGTTTCCTGGAGTCCTTTTGTAGGGTGATAATTCCATTCATGAGGGATATACCCTCATGACTTAATCACCTCCTAAAGGCCCCACCTCTTAATACTCTCACATTGGGTTTTAGCTTCCATTATATGAATTTCAGGAGGACACATGCCTTTAAACCATAGCATAGCTACATCTGGAATAGAGGATATCTGAGGTATTGCAGAAGGGGGAGACAGAACTTACATCCACAATTAAATGTCTAGGACTGCAAATGACACATATAACTTAAGCTCAAAGCCCACTGGCAAAAATTAGTCAAAGAGCTCCATCTAATTACAAGGGAGCTAAGAAGTATAATTTCCCATATGCTCAGGAAGGGAAAGAAACTGGATACAATTTTCTTGGGTCAGCATCCCTGGAAACAAACTCTGAGATGGAGATTTATACGCAGTAAGTTTATTGGAAAGTGTTCTCAGAAACACCTGTAGGGAGTGAAAGAAGCAGATTTAGAAAGAGGGAAAGATTGAACTATGCTGCAGTTATGTAGACACCAGAGGTGATGCTTTGGGGAGCTCTGGAGCTTAGATTTCTTCATAGTTGTCTTGAATTAGGACAAGACGGCAGCCTATGTACCAGTCATTGGAAATAGGCTGCCCCTTGCCTTATGTTTAATGAGACTATCCTTTGTTTCCTGATAGGTTACTGTCTATAAAGTACATTTAATAGGTTAAATCATATCAACCTTAATATATCAGATTAATTTAATCTACTTCAAGGTTGATTTTGTCTTCTCATTTGGTGATAAATTTGGAAACTAATTGTATTTGCTTTAAATCACTAAGGAATTATAGAACAAAAATTTTTCACTAAAATTTTACCATTACATATGTTGCAGAAGAGAGTATTTATTTTTATGAGCTTTACGTTTTTAGATAAATAGTTTCATCTTCTAGGGGAAATAGTGACAGCTTAATTATTTCTAATTCTAGAAATTCCAACTCAAGACAACAGAGAAATTGTGTCATCTATATGTGGTGTTATTGTCTTTCATGTCTAAGGTGTGCTGTGATATTAGTAATGAGAAGTATATTATCACAGCAGATATTTAAGAGAGAAAAAACAATGAAAATGCTGGAAAATGCCACAAATTTAGTAAAATATTTCTTAAGCTTTGGAAAAAAAATTTTAAAGCTTTTATTTTTTTTATTTTTTATTTTTTTATTTTTTTTATTTTTTGAGACAGAGTCTCACTCTCTTGCCTGGGCTAGAGTGCCGTGGCATCAGCCTAGCTCACAGCAACCTCAAACTCCTGGGCTCAAGCGATCCTCCTGCCTCAGTCTCCCAGGTAGCTGGAACTACAGGCATGTGCCACCATGCCCGGCTAATTTTTTCTATTTTTAGTTGTTTGGCCAATTTCTATTTTTAGTAGAGACGGGGTCTCACTGTTGCTCAGACTGATCTCGAGCTCCTGAGCCTGCCTCTGCCTCCCAGAGTGCTAGGATTACAGGCCTGAGCTATTGCACCCGGCCTATAGCTTTTAAAAAATGTGATTCTGGCCAGGTGTGGTGGCTCACATCTGTTATTTCAGCACTTTGGGAAGCTGTAGCAAGAGGCTTGCTTGAGGACAGGAGTTTGTGACCAGTCTGGCAACATAGCAGGAACTTGCCTCTACAAAATATAAAAAAAATTAGTTGGGTGTAGTGGTACGTGCTTGCAGTCTCAGCAACTCAGGAGGCTGAGGCAGAAGGATCGTTGCAGTGAGCTATGATCGTGCCACTGCACACTCCAGCCTGGCCAACAGAGTAAGACACTGTAACTACCAGAAAAAAAAATGTGATTCATAGGTCTTTATTTCATATTCACCCGTCAAATAGATTATTTCCTACTCCCAAGAAGAAGCAAAAGAACCTTATTAGAATATATATTTTGAAATATTTATAACTTTTAGGTGATTTTTTTTATTTGGCTGAGAGATTTACTATAAAATGATCATAATTTATTGCATTATAATTTTCCTGTGAAATTATTTTTCTCTTTTACTGTATTTGCTTTATGTAACTGCTTAAAATGAGTTTATGAACACGATAGTCAGTTGTGTTTATACCAAAATCTGTACTGCCGGTAAAGTAGCCAATGGTCACATGAAATGTGGTTAGTCAGAATTGAGATACGCTGTAAGTGGAAAATACATCCTAGATTTTGAAGACTTACGCAAAAAAAGAATATAAAGCATTTTATTAAACTTTGTATTGATTGCATGTTGAAAATGATATTTTGATATATTGAGTTAAATAAAATGTATTAACATAAATTTTATCTGTTTCTTTTCTCTTAGTTTACGTGGTTATTGGAAAATTTAAAATTATATACGTGACTCAGATTTGTGGCTCTCATTATATTTCTATTAAATATTAGTGTGGTAAGTGTTACAGCTCTTTTGGAATTTGTCTAGCAGTTTTTCTGGTCCTTACCAGAAGACCCCCTGCCAAAAACAAAAAAAATATTAGTGTGGTCTAGATGCTTTGGGTTTTTTCCCCCACTATTTTATTATAAAAGTTTTTAAATAAATAGAAAAGTTGAAAAAAATTTACAGTGAATATTTATATATTCTACAACCAACATTTTACTGTAATTGTTTTATCTCATATCTAGCCACTTCTCCATTCTTCTATTCATTACC
>CAUYSK010025357.1:0-18998 GCA_963575035.1 Avahi laniger | reverse complement strand
CCGCCCCCCCCCCCCCCCCCCCCCCCCCCCCCCCCCCCCCCCCCCCCCCCCCCCCCCTCAGAAGCCCCCCACCCCCCCCCGCCCCCCCCCCCCCCCCCCCCCCCCCGCCGCCCCCCCGCCCCCCCCCCCCCCCCCCCCCCGCCGGTGTGGGTAATGCATCCGGAGATTTAAAGCTCAAGCCTTTGCGTGTTTACTGCTCCAAAAATCTAAGAGCACTTCACCGAATTATTCAAGCAGCTCTTCTCATTATTTGCAAGTCAAATTTAAGGGCCTAGGTCACACTTGCCATGTTTGAAGATTGGTTCTTGAACTGTTTTATTCCTGCTGTAGAACATTATGATTTGGAAAAGAAAATTCCCTTTAAAATCCTGCTTGTGCCAGACAATCCTCCAGGACATTCAACATCTTTAGATGACCTTCACCCTAATGTAAAGGTCATATTTTTACTATCCAACACTGCATCTTTACTATAGCCAATGGACCAGGGAGTCATTTCTGCATTTAAGCCTTATTATTATACTTACATCATACATTCTCGCAAGCAGTCAGGGCTAGAGAAGATGATGTGATGACCTTGAGAGAGTTCTGGAAGAATTATAACATCTATGATGCCATCAAAAACATTGCTGATTCTTGAAGAAAATGAAGCAATCAACAAAAGGGGTGTAGAACAAACCACGTCCTCACTTCTTTGATGATTTTCATGGCTTCACAGAAGACAACATCTCTGAAGCCAGAAAAGTTGTGGTGGATAGTGGCAATGCTCTGCAATTGGACATCAGTGAAAATATCAACTTACTAGAGTCCTATTCACAAGAATTAACCAATGAAGATCTTATGAAAATAGAGAAGCAGCTGACAGAAACACAAGAATGTGAAGAATCAGAAAATCCAGAGCCACGCAAGTTTACGACAAAAGAATTATTTGAAGCCTTTTGTCTCATTGAAGCAGGATTTGCTAAGCTTTAGGAGCAAGATCCCGACATTGAGCAGTTTACAAAAGTTTACTGTGCAGTTAGTGAAAACATCAGCAGCTACGAGGCCATTTATGATGACAGAAAGAAAAAGGCTATGCACACAACCCTAGATACCTTTTTTAAGAAACCAACTTCAGTGGTAAGCGCCCCTCCTCCAGCAACAGAATCAAATCCTAATTCTCCAGCACCCACTCCATCCTCTCTAGCACCATCTCCATCATCACCTTCCGATTAATGTTAGCTACCTTGACTCAAAAACACCCCTTCCAGTAAGCAAGACATTGATGCAACATTAAGTGAGCATTAACCTTTAATATTTTTTTTGAAATTTCTCCTATCTCCTATGAAAACTTTTTGTATAAGTTTTTCTGTTTTGTTTATTTGAATTAAAAGAAAGAGCACAACCATTTCTGTAACTTTTTTTTTTTTTTTTGAGACAGTCTTGCTCTGTTGCCCAGGCTAGAGTGCCGTGGCATCAGCCTAGCTCACAGCAACCTCAAACTCCTGGGCTCAAGCGATCCTACTGCCTCAGCCTTCCGAGTAGCTGGGACTACAGGCATGCGCCACCATGCCTGGCTAATTTTTTTATATATATATATTTTTAGTTCTCCAGATCATTTCTTTCTATTTTTCAGTAAAGACAGGGTCTCGCTCTTGCTCAGGCTGGTCTCGAACTCCTGACCTTGAGCGATCCACCGGCCTCGGCCTCCCAGAGTGCTAGGATTATAGGCATGAGCCACCACATCTGGCCTTCTGTAACTTATTATTACAGTACAGAGTATTATCATTTTTATTATCATTAGTGCATTGCACTATATTATTATTACTATATATGAGCCATTATAATAATTATTATTATTGCCATATATGTACTGTTCATCAAGGATCCCAGTTACATACAAACATTTTTGTATGTACTCAGGAAGATATCTCATCTGTAACCTGGGGGGTGCCTGTACTTATGTGTTAATCTCCATCATAACACATCAAATCATCACATCTAACCTATAATATAGCTACTATTGTTCCCACTTCACAGATAAAGAAACCAAAAATAAAACAGTAATTATCCAAGGTCACGCAACTATCAAACAGCAGAAACCAGGATTTAAGCCCAGGTTAACTCCACAGCCTGAGTTCTTAAAGATCTCACAACATGGTCTCCCCTCTTTCCCCATACCAGACTGAATGTGAGCCTCCTGAAGTCAAGGATCAAATTGTATCCACCTGTGCAATGCTCAGTATATCGGGCATTCAAATATTTACTGAATAAATGAAAACAATTAATTCACGGAAAGTAGCTAAAAGGGAAGGAGCAGAGAATGGTATTCAGAGGGGCAAAGGGTCATGGGAAAGTTAAGAAGGAGGGTTGTTTGGTTTTCCTTATGCTTTTTCTTTTACAATGGAAAACATTTAAGCATTCTTATAGGATGAAGCCTGTAAAGAGTAAAACATCATGAATAGGGCTGGGTCAAGAATAGCAGTAAAGCGATTCAACCTTGAATAAGAAAGCAAATATTCCTTCTATGGATACTGGAGGAGAAGAATGAAGAATGATTGCAGATACAGTTGATTACAGCAAGTTCAAGCAAAATGGCCTTTATTTTCTTGCTGAAAAAGGTGTCAAGGTGAGTGCTAAACATCAGGGGTAACCATCTCTATGAATCTATTAAAGTGAATGCTATGGTATGTTCCCATGTGGGGAAAAAACTGAGTGATTGACACATACACACAGAACATCAAGAAGGATAAAAAAGAAAATAATAAGTGTCATCATTGCTTCTGTGGAAAGGAGGAGGAGAACAGAGACCTTAATTGGTAGTCTGGGAGAAAAGGGAGGCTTACTTGAATTATACTTCATACTCTTACACTGCTGGGCTTTTTAAGAGGTGTAAGCATTACTTTTTCAATTTAAAAAAACTATTTACAACAAAAAAGAATCGGGCCCATAGATAAGGTAGAGAATGATAAAGGTTTAGCATAAATGCTGAGAGAAATTAAAAAGGAGGTGACCAAACAGCTAGTTAAAAGTCAGGACTCTGGAGCCAGACTACCTGTGTTCATATTCATCCTCCCTATTCCCAGCTGTGGCACCTCAGGAAAATTCCCTAACCTCTCTGTGCCTCGGTTCCATCCCATACAAAACAAGGGTAGCAATGTGTGAGAAATAAGTAATTAAAACAGTACCTAGCCCACAGTAAGAGATGAATACATGTAGTTATTGTGATGATGATTTTCTAGCCTAACAAGTCCATTGTTAGAGCTGAATAAATGTACTTATTGTGAAGATGATTTTCTAGCAGCACTGAGGACACACGATTCCTGATGTCTAAGGGCATCAGTTCACGCAGCTGGAAAGGGCTTCCACGAGGATGCAGCAGTCCAGTTACGCCACAGAGAAACCTGCGAGGTTGCTCCAGGCTCGGAAATCCGAGGCAATTAGACACAGAGGACAAAGGTTCTATTATTTATTTATATACTACTTTCTGTGAGGTTTGAGGAAGGGAGGAGTTTGAAGGCATCCTGGTTCAAAAAGAGCTCTAGGGTTACTTTTGTAGAGTAAAGGTTGGCAGCAGGAGGCAGAGAAAGAGGCAAGCTCAAGGGGCTGGAGGACTAGATGAAATAGAAAGGGAGGGAATATGTCCAGGGACCAAACCTCTTGTTGTGTGACCCACTCCAAGAAGGGCAGGGTCCCTGGACACAGTCCCAGTGTCTGGCAGGAAGGAAGCAAGAAGAGAGGGAGCTAGGAAGCAGGAAAAAAAAGGTCAAAATGCTGTCAATACCTGAGAGTTTAACACTATAATGATGGGATCTCCCCTACTCTGGAGTCCACAAAAGAATCAAGAGAATAACAGTAATAATAGCTGTCACATATTAACTGCTAGGCACTTATGCCTAAGCTTCTATAACTCAACTAATCTTCATAACAATCTAAAAGCATAGATACTGATTATTTCTATTTTACAGGTAGGAAAAAGGAGGCCCAGAGGTTGATTAATTTGCCCAGGGATTATATAGCCATATTTAAATACAGCCCAAGCCCTTTTTATCACAATTTAGAGGTGTGGCTCTAAAGCCACATTGCCAGACCCAAGTTCTGCAATGACCCAGATGTTTCTGACAGTCTTTATATGCCCTTGCCCACCACCACTAGGATCTTTTATAAAAAGAAATGAACATTTAGGGTATATCAATAACATTTAAACAAATTCATCATGAATGGATTAATGAACCAAGCAGTATAAGGTTACAAGAGTAATTTGCATAGATTTTCAATTAGCCAAGCAATCAGATTCCTCCTGTAAGCACAAGTCTACACACCAGGCACCACAAAGAGACTTCAAAAAGCTTACAAATACATGCGTAAAGTAACTAAAAGCAGGTTCAAGATAACATATCAATAAGAGCAAAGTAATACCCTCAGAAGAGAGGCTGAGTGAAGTTAGAATATGGTTTTCATTGGAGCCCATCACCTTTTATAAAGAAATGAAACTGCCACATTAAATTTCTGAATGCAGATTATATGCATGCCATTTTTCATGTTCATTTCTCAGGCTGTCCAATTTTTCATTAAAAAAGAATTGCAATTGTCATTATGAAATGAATTCTATCAAAGGTTTTAATAAACAAAAACAGTTTAAAGTCCATAATTAATGTCACCAATTTGTAAATCTTTTATCTAAAAACCAAATGTTACAAAGTTTCATCTTATGACACCCAAATACATAGTCCACCTTGGGAAAATGCAGTAATTATAGGATAAACTCCTCACATCCTGGGAAGATACTTCATAATAAAATTAACCAAATAAATGCAATATTATGGATCTCACAATCCATGTACCTTACTAAGGACTTCAAGAAATGCTATACCATATCTTCTTAGAGAGAGTGATGGTACTCTGAATAGGTATTTAGCCATCTTTAATTTGTGAAGGTCTGACTTGGACCTCGGCTACTTCAGTATATCCCAAGTCCCTCACACACCAAATGTCCTTATTTGATACATTGAATTCTTAAGTCACCACCCCCTCGATTTCAGTATTTAAGATCTGCCATAATACTCAGAGGTAGAGAGATTAGAAAGCTACTGAGTATTAATTCCACTCACAGATTTACTTTTAGTGAAAGAGATATACATAAATTGGAACCCTAAAACACACAATCAAAATTGGAAAAAAAAAAACACCCTATAAGCCCTCTCCTCAAGAAAAGTGAAGAGCAAAGATTCCAAGGAGATATATATAAAAAGGGAGAAAATGGGCATTTCAATAGAATTTATGATATTTCATTTCTTAAACTTATTGGTAAGAATGCAGTATTCTATACTTTTGTATGATAAATATTCAAAAGAATATTTTTTTAAGATTGTGAGTTTCTTGTTTATCCAAGAAAACTATCAGAAGTGCTTTGAAGCACACTGTATACATCCTTCACTACTGATAAATACTTACCAATCATTTTTATCTCATCACTAGACAAAAGACTGAAGTGGGAAACCTATGCCTGGTTCAAGTACTCTTCTAATGTCTTGACTTGATTCATCTCTGGGTTCCTAAAACTATAGTCTACAGAGTGTTTCTACAAATTCTCCATTTCTACATGACTGTTTAAATCTTATATTTTTTCAAAACTATCTTAAACATTAGAAGTAAGCATATTCTGGACACTCTGAAAAACTCACTCTAAAACCAAGTTCCGTCAGGCACTTTTGGTGACCACACTTCCACTTGCATTTATGATCAGCATGGTGCCCAGTGAGGGCCAAGCAACATCATGAAACATTCACAACATTCATCCTCTACTTAGGAAGAATTTGGTTCCAAAAGCCTGTTTATATAATAATTCCAAAATCACACTATTCAGGGAACCATGTACCCATGGCTATGGAAAGTTAAATTTCTAGAGAAAAATGAATATTGAAGTTGGTAGTATTGGTTCTGATTCTTTCTACTTTTTCAACAGTTTCATGCCATTTACTAAAAAATGTTTGCATGTGGCTGTTTTCTTTTCACAAACAGATTTTTAACAGTTTGCCTTTTCACCCACAGCGTCAAGTTAAGACCCTGTGAGAAAGATAGTGGTGGTGTTCAATGACAGGCCTCTACCAACAGTGTGAGGCTGAGTCTCTGGATTCATCGTCTATACTTCTCTTCCTCAGCCTCTGTAATTCCATTTCCACTTAAGAAGTTGACAGAAAGAAAAACAGCAAAACATACACATATTTTTCCACTATTAAAGCCAATAATGATGACTTAATTTCAGCAAAACATCATCAATCACAGTAAATTAATGTTGTTAATTTGAATTTTATTAGTTTTATAGTTTTGTTTTGGATTTTATATGTAAATCTATTTTAGTTTCATAGTTGTAAAAGAGCCATAAGCATAAAGAGTTATAGCTAGTTTTATATCTGCACATACATTAGTAAAATTATTTTTATTATCATTCGAGTCCACACTGGAGTATCACAATATTTTCTTTCCTAAGTTCGAGGTTGTTTCTTTTGTAGGTTTCTTTTTTATAAGTTTCATTTGTATACAAGTTTCATAGTCATATAAGCCTTATCTTGCAAATAAAGAATATACCCCTCAGAAAGCTTCAGAAACTTGCTCTCACCATTCAGCCAACAGATTAGAACTTTGCATCAACCCAAATGTCACCTCGTATGCCAGGTTAAGAACTGAAAATAGAATGGCTCTGCCTCTACCCACACTATGAGGAAAAAAACCTGGCTCAGTTAAGATTTTTCCAGTATAAGAAAGTTATTCAAATACACAATGTATGTCCCAATGCCCTAAAATCTAGACAAAAATTGTGCTACTGCTATTACTACTAATGATAACAACAAAACCTATAAATATTTACATAGGGGTCACAATGAACCAGGTACTATCTCTAGGACCGTAACAAATTAACTTTTAATCTTCACAACCTCATTTTACATATGAGGAAAGGGAGGCAGGAGACAGATTAAGTAATTGCCCAGGTTCACATAGCTTCAGACCCTGAGAGTGGTATGAGTCACCGCTTAGAAATGTTATTCATAATAACTCTTCTACAAAAAACTACAAGAAAGAATACCACTGGGCCTTTTGAAGAATAAAAATGTATAGTAAGCATTTCCAAATACTTTTTACTAAGTAGCACCAAAACTTAACTTATTTAATAACTCTTAAATTCTCCCCTATGTTAATAATGATTATTCAATTTGCTATTTGAGAAAAATTACTCTCAATGGTAAGGTATTTCAATGCCATCCTGCTGCTATTGAGAGAAAAGTTACCTTTGTAGATTCTGTTCAAAGAAAGCCCATGCTTTGATCCTTAATATCCCATGAAGTAAAAGGTTATGCTTAATCTATATTTTATAGATCTAAAAGTCAAATTAGTTTTTGGGATAAACAAGAAAGAGTATGATGGTAAGCATATTCTTCAGCATTCATTTGATTCCTAGTTTAGAGGATACTATGTGCTGAGTTAAAGACAATTACATTAGTGTAATACGTAGCAGTTTTTTCTCGTATTATTCTGCAAGCATAAACAAGTTATACACATGTTAATTTACATTCTATATAAAAAGCCAATTTTAAATCCAATTTATAAGGCAATAAATATATAAAGATTCTAGGACACAGCAATAAAGTTATGCCATAAAGTAGAGTTAATTCAAGACGACAATAATAAAAGCATGACAAATTTTAGTATTCTACCAACTACACAAAGGTGTTTCAGGTAACATCTGTTCAGAAGCAATTGCTACAAGATAGACTAGATGAGATGCAAGGTTTCACAGTGTAATAAATGTATGTCAGTTTGCTTGCTTCATAATTAAAGACATGAGTCTTTAAAAAAAGCAATTAAGCCTTGCTCTAAATCTGAGACAATCATCCCTATTCCCATTCCTTTTTACCCACAAAGATCTGGAGTGGTCCAGGAGTATTAAATACCTAATATATTATCTACTTTCAGCAGCTAAATGTACCCTGCAAAAGCCACTTGACATATATTGTTTCTTTTGATAAATCATACGATTTTTAGAAAACTGGTTTTGTTTTTTTATTAAGAGGGATAGAAAGGAAAGAAAATCTGGGAAAATTCAGAGCAATTTCCTGGAAAAGCCGCCTGAAATAAATGATTTTACCTTCTTCTGAAGGTTATAATGTCTGATATGTTAGGTAGAATTTTGACATAAATTAAACTCAGGTGCCTAAAGCTTTCAACTAAGCACTATCTCAATTTTTAACAGTTTAACTCTGGGACAACTGAAAACATCACTTAAGCTGATGAAAGAATCACTGAAGCTCAGTGAAGGAATAAGTTCAAAAAGCAAAAAAAAGCATACAAAAATCACCTCACCTCCGTATTTTCCCAGCTTTCTCAGAAACTATAAAAATGATACAGCAGACAAAAGATGAATGAAGGTGTTGGCTGTTATTCCAGTTGTTATTTTTTGGTTGTAATTTGGTTATCTTATATCCTTCCAAATTACAAACCTTCCAAAATAAAGGGATACCACAAAGGAAAGATTTAAATGAATCTGACCTCCTACAGCCTTTCAACATGATCATCCTCACAGCTATACCTGCTTAGTTTCCTATAACAGTTGTAATAAATTACCACAAATTCAGTGGCTTAAAACAGAAATCCATTCTCACTCCTGGAGGCCAGAAGTCTCAAATCAGTTTCACTGCGTGGAAATCAAGGTGTGTTCTGGGCTGCTTTCCCTCTGGAGGCTACAGGGGAGAACCGTTCCTTAACTCTCCCAGCTTCTGATGGCTGCATCACCAATCCCTGCCTCTGTAGTCACATCACCCTCTCTTCTTCTGTAGTCAAGTGAGGATACATGTGTTTGCATTTGGGGGCCACCCTGATAATCCAGAATAATCTCCCCATTTTAAAATCCTTAACTTAATCATACCTGTGAAGTCTTTTTTTGCCATATAGGGTGACATTCACAGGTTCCAGGGATTAAAGAGTGGCTATCTTTTGGAGGACTGTTATTTAGCCTAAAACACCTACCTCCAAATAAACCCAATGCGATTAGGCAAGCATGCACAAATGTCATCAAACCTACTTTGGTTTCAACTCTACTCAAGTTCCTACTATCTGTACAATAAACAAAAATTCTCTGACCTTATAACTCTTCCCACATCACAACTTGCCTATTATCAGGAAATCACTAATTCTGTATTCATTAAAGGCATCTTGCTAATGGTTCCTGGATGAGAAAAGAAGCAATAAAGATTCAAACTCCAAAGAAGTAACAAAGATTAAAACTCTCTATGGGAGAGTAATTCAGGAGAATGATTGAAGGATGTGGACTCTGGAGCCAGCTCGCCTAGGTTCAAATCCCAGCCTCACCAACTGGCAGCTGTGTAATCTTAGGCAGCTAAATTTCTGTATACCTTTGTTTCCTCATATGGCAAATAATACTTTGCTAATAATAGGGTGTTGTAAGTATCAAAGGAGTTGATATTTATCAAGTGTCTAGAACAGTGCTTGACTCACTCATAAAAGTCAACTGTTATTACTAACAATGTCCAAACACAGTCAATAACAGATATTAATGGACAGGGTGAAAAATCTCTCACAACCAAAACTGATAGTACTGTAAGGACATAAATAAATAATAATTAGCAATCTATTTGATGGAAACTATTAGATGAAAGATTTACACTAAAGTCGATGAGAACTGTTAAAGGATATTCCTAATTAAAAAGAATTCCTCCACCAACTTTGACCACCAATTTACAGGCCCACTTTCAACAGACTGACCCACATCCTAGAGATGGCGATTTCTCCCAAAAGCCACATGTCCTACTCTCAGTCCGGATCTGGTGGCCACCACCGAGTGTACTGTTTGTTGCTAAGAGCAGTGGGAAGGAGGCATCACTAAAAAGCTTTTTACAATGGACAGAGCAACTGTTCTCTTCTAGAAGGGAAAAAGGACTCAGGTCCAGGTAGTGAGGGTGTGACCTAGGACAGGTTCCAAGTTTAACAATCCCACTGAATTTAATTTACCTTCACAAAGTCTCCACCCAGGTACCCACCTTGTCCTCCCAGCCTCCTCCAGTTGTATTCCATCCCCCAGTAGCTATCCCCAGCAACTTAATACTCACTGCTTAATATATTTTCTACTGAAACCAACTTGGTAGTTGGTTAGTTCACAAACTGCCCAAAAGTAGTTGATTCATAGTGCAGCCAATTGCAACAGACTAATTTCTACTATTTACATTTATCTATGGGGAGCGGTTCTATACTACAAAAATTTTTTATGCAATTCACAAATGACTTAAAGCCCAAAACTACAGATTCAGTAGAAAACAAGGATTTGTTTGTCTGCTTTATCAGGGCTCAAAATAAAACAGGATTTCAGTGGGTACCATAGCCCCTGCTTTCTTAAACTACAAGAACAAGTGACCAGTTTCCCACTCAGATCTGCTACCAGCTTGCATCTTTCTAGAAGTGTGCAAAACACTGAACATCTAAATTATTCCTATCCCTATTACGTCACCAACCTACAATACTTGTTCTACTCAAAAGCAATTGCCCCAGGCTCAGATAATGACTGGGTGACCTGAATAGATTTAGGCTAACATCACTTCATCCCAATCAAGAAAAAGCAAAGAACTGACTTGACATCTGGCAGTACAGCAGACTGAATTACAGAACAATCATTTGTTGAAGCATCGTTGGGATCTACAGTGGTCTCAAAAATCATTCTCCATCCACAAAACAAGAGTTAGTAGTGTGGGACCAAAAGCAGTGAGAGACAGGTAGACTAAGAAGAGCTGCTCTAAAGGCAGCATTGAGATTGGGATACTGAGCCTTAGGCCAAGAACAGAGATAGAGCTGAGCCTAGAACTCCAGCCCTTCTTAAGAATCCCAGCTCAAAACGGATGTTCCAAATCAGCAGCATACCCAGGCTGGCTCCTGGTGGAAACAAAGTCAAATTATCTCCCAAGAAAAAGCATCTCCAGTTTAGGCCTCCTGGAATCCTACAGGTTAAGATAAAGCAATGATTACGAAGATTAACAAGCACAGTGGAGAGAGCAAGCCACCATGAATTTGAGTCAATGGAGACTGTCCAAAGGATACATATACCAAAACTGTCAAATAAAGAATAAGAATAGGCTGGGCGAGGTAGCTCACATCTGTAATCCTAACATTTTGAGAAGCTAATGTGGGAGGATCACTTGAGGCCACCCATTCAAGATCAGCATGGGCAACACAGCTAGATCCTGACTCTACAAAATATTTTTTTAAAAAGTTAGCCAAGCATGGTGGCATGCACCTATAGTCCCAGCTACTTGGGAGACTGAGGCCCCAGGAATTAGAGGTTACAGTGAGCTATGATGAGGCCATTGCACTTCCTGGGCAACAAAGAAAGACCCTGTCTCAAAAAAAAAAAAGAAGAAGAAGAAGAAGAAGAACAGCCAAGTAGGAATTGTCAAAAAAAGAAATGAATAAGAAACAAGGACCTATCAAGAATGTCCAGGTAGGCCTGGCATGGTAGCTCACACCTGTAATCCTAGCACTCTGGGAGGCCAAAGTGGCAGGATCACTTGAGCTCAGGAGTTGAGTTCGAGACCAGCGTAAGCAAGAGCAAGACCTCATCTCTACTAAAAACAGAAAAATTAGCCAGGCATCGTAGCATACTCCTATAGTCCCAGCTACTTGGGAGGCTGAGGCAGGAGGATCACTTGAGCCCAGGAGTTGCTGTGAGCTAGGCTGACACCATGGCACTCTAGTCAGGGCCACTGAGTGAGACTGTCTCAAAAAAAAAAAAAAGAAACAGAAATGTCCAGGTAGACTTGAAAAAAAGCAAACAGAACTTATTAAGATAAAAAATAATTGCTACGATCAAATATTCAGAAAAAGTTAAACAGCAGAGTAGACACAGCTGATGACAGAATTAGCGAACTGGAAGATATATTTAAAGAAATTACGATGTAATTACGATCTAAATTATTTTCAAAGATTACCAAGAGTCCAAATTACTCCTAAATTAATTACAAAGTCATGATTCAAATCAGACCCCCACCCAAAAACACAGTATTTTTGATGTGTTTATTAGCTTCAGAACTGAAAAGTATTATCTTTTTTATGCCATTTCATCTTTACAATAACCCTTTTAATAAATAGCATGCAGAGATGGTCAATATGGCATACATAAAAGTGAAAAACAGTCTAGAGACTAGAAACCAAATCACCTGATACATCCTTCAATGAAACTAAACCAAAATATTAATTTAGGTCTTATTTTGATGACCTCCTTGCTGGGAATGAGTCACAGAAAATCACACCACAGGAGTTAAGAGAAAATGGAATGAGATTATTAACCCAGACAGTAGACTATAAAAGGAAGAAAAGTCATTGCCCCAGTGGATTCTTCTCACATTAGGCAGAATCTTTTATTACCAAGTTAACTCTACCCCATTCATTCTTCAGATCCGCCAAGATAACAATCATCAAATCCATATTTAATCCTTCTGCAAAATGTCACTATTCCTGTGACCATTTTGATACTTAATTTAGCATTAATCCATGCTTTTCCTCATTTTCAGTATTGTGATTTTCAGTATTAGCTCTGCTCTCAATTTTACTCAGCTATTATTTTTTACTAAACGTTATACTAACAACTGGTTCACAAACCAGTATTCCCTTAATTTGTGAATCATAACCTGAATTTCTCACAATTTTTACTTGTCCACAGAAGGCAAATGCTGTACTATCACTTAAAACAATGTTTTTCCATACTCCTAAGTAAAATGGAGGGGTCAATATTAAATTTCAATTCTGTTGGACTCACCCCCAAATCTATGAAGCTTCTGTTACTTATTTACACACACACACACACACACACACACACAACAAATAAAACAATCATTACTGTCTATTCTTTCACTAATTGATACCAACAAAAAGACTTACAAGGTGCTAATCATAACACTTCTCTTGAGTGTTAAAGTGAATAACAAAAGCAAACCAGAATAACAAGTTTCAAATATTTAGACTTCTTTCCAAACTAAACACAACATTCTTTAGCAGTGACCACACAGCCCGCCAAGTTTTAAAACTAGCTGTTTCAACTTGGAAAAGTATATCTACCTTAAAAGTTTTTAAATCTACTTTAAAAGTTATTGGGCCACCGAGTCCAGACTGAGACCCCATTCTTATAAAAAATAGAAAAATTATCCAGGCTGGTGCGCCTGTACTCCCAGCTACCCGGGAAGCTGAGGCAGGAGGATCTGTTAAGCCCAGGAGTGTGAGGTTGCAGTGAGCTGTGATGACGTCACTGCACTCTAGCCGGGGCGACAGAGACCCTGCTTCAAAAAAAAAAAAAGTTCTTATTGGATCTAAATATTAAGCAGAAAAAAAATACTATCACCCAAAAGTTCACTTTGACATGCCTTATACTCTCTTACACTAGAGGGGAAAGGAGAAGTTCGACATTAAAAATGCAATGTCCACCTAGATGACATCAACACATACACATTTGAACTACTTTTCACATTAGCCTTAAGAAATTTGGGGCAACACAAAGATCAGTGCATTGTCACAGGATCCAAATAGAATTAGACCCTGTCACTGTCCATCTAGGATGATGGAAAGCTCTGGATATCTAGAACAAAATTTAGTTCCCCAGTCCCTGTGGGCCCACCCTCGGCTGTCAGCGCCAAGCCACACTTACAAACTTGGGGCGTTTCTCCCCAGGCTCCTCGGGGCCACCGGGCGGCGGAGGGTGCTGGGGGCCCTTCCTGCGAGGCATCTTGCTTTCCCGGCAGCTGCGGACCGAGGCGGAGGAAGGGTAGGGGGCACCGGCGGCGGAAGCGTGGACCTGGTGGTGCAGACGCGGCCGGGGCCGGGGCCGCTCCATCTTTCCCCGCAACTCCGGGGGAAGGAAAGAAGGTGGCCTCTCAGCAAGACACAAGCCTAGAGGGTTAGGGATCCACGGCGGGTTTGCCTTTCCGGGTCCGCCGCCCACGCCGTCAGCCCAGCCCAGCCCAACCGCTGTAGCCGGGTTCGCAGCCAACACATACGAAAACTCCCGCCACCCAGGCCGCCCTGGACTCGCCAATCGCGCGCCGCCGGGTCAATGACACGCAGGGGAACCGCCCCTTCCGGGTGTACCGACAACATGATTGGCTGTTCCGTCTGTCCATTCCGTCACTCAACCCTTCTGGCAGTCCAGGCCGCTCACCTTAAGGGTGTAGGGTGAGGTCAGATTTGGAAAAACGCCAGGAAGAAACGAAGAAGTCGTTTGCCTGGATTTATTTGGAATTTGGAGAACAACTTCCGGCCAAACTGGCAAGCGGGCGATACCGGCTCGGAGCCACCATTTGCGCAGTGCTGGAATATAAAATCATCTGCTAACCCTCTCTTTGCCGGTCTGGGGAGGCCCCGGTGCGATGGCCAGTGGGAAGAGTAGTACTAGGGTCTCTGCTTGAAGGAGTGCTGGGAGGGAACGACAGCACCCACAAAGCTCCAAAAGGAGGCTTCCTCGACGTATTTACTGAGCGCCTGCTGAATGCCTAAATGCTAAGTACTCGCTGGGGGTGCCATAGGGGTCAACCGCGCCCTTTAGGAGCCCACAGTCAAATGTGGTTAGCAATCCCTTACACAATTGGCAAGTGTTATAGCAGTTGTTTTTAAAAGTTCCTTAAGAACAAAGAGGATAGAGAATAAATCAGGAACGGATCCGGAAAGGCAAAAGGAAGGATGCAAAGATTTTCACTAGGCAGAAAAGACTGGCAGGACATTCCACGCAGGAGCAAGGCCAAGAGGGGTCAAGAGCATAGAGATGAAGAAACTTTAGGGTCATGTCATGAGGAGCTATTAAACTGAAACCATGCAAAAGAGTCTGCTATGTATACCCAAAGTCAACCTATAAGACTAACACCGGTTCCTCACGTGTCAGTGTAACCGGCCCCCCATGGAACAAATTTCAGTGACCCCTATATAAGCCTCTCAACTAACTACTTGACCCTTGGAGTTGTTTCCCAGAAATGGTGGATTTTCTGCAAGACAAGGAAGCTGAGCGCTGAAGGCCAACAGTTGCCATCCCCAACAACCTGTCCCCAAAGCACCTAGCTTCTAGTTACACAACAGCTTACCCCAAGGCACTGGCCTCTTCTATAAAAGCCCATGATCTCATTAGTCTCAGAGGTAGATTTGAAGCAGCTTCTCCCATTCTCCCGACAAGACATTCCTATTAAAAATTCCTTTCTTCCTTGGCAATACTGGCTATCTCAACAATAGGATCTTTGTGCCACAAGCAATTGGACCTAGACCGAAACCCTCTTACAATTTTGACATCAGTGTACTTTTTATCTCTTTTAAAAGTCAACTTTTCCTTTGAACTATTTCTTTGAGATATCTATCCCTGACTATATGGAGGTGGTGTGGGCCAAGACTCTGGTAAATATGCAGTCTCGATTTTGGTAAAAGATACAACACTAGGTACTCTGAGATTAGCACAGAGGTGCAGAAAATGGGCCTCAGTCCCAAGGAAGTCTTCAAGCTACAGCTTTTTATTTTTTTAGTGTTTGTTTTTACTGTGCCAGACTCTATACCACTCTCAGTTCACAAAGAGCACCTAATCTTTAAGGAAACTCCCAGAAGAACAGTAAGGTCAGGAGAACTACAAGTGTTAGGTAGATAGGGATTCTGGATCTCCTAAGTGGTAGAAACGCTAAAGGAGGAATGCACAAGGCTAGGATAGGTGAAAATTTTATTTTAATGTCTGCATACAGACGAGCAGAGCCCAAAATGGGCGAGTGTTCAGGGCTTTTATGGGCAAATTTGGGTGGCTTCCCCTCCCCAGCAAAGGGAGTGTGGGGCTATCTTGCATAAGCCAGAAATACCTTGCAACAGCAGGATACCAAGTTTTGGCTGTTTATGTAACTGCAAGGGCCCCAAAGGCAGGGAGGGTTGAGGGTCCAAAGGTCAAGCCCCCATGGAATTTTCCACTGGCCTCTGAATTCAGCCTAATACTATGGACAGAAGTGGGTGCTGTTGCAGTTCACCACCTCAAATGGAGGTTCAGGGAGGCTCATGGGAGATCTGCATGCACAGTAAGACTCGGGTCACATAACTCCCAACTGACCAATCAAAATGGTTCCATGGTAACTTCTGAGCCACCAGGGAGGGCCCAATCCAGACACTATAAAACAAGAACCAGACCATAACCAAGCCCTTTTTTTTCTCTCTCTTTTGCTATGGTAATGGGACCAGTCATCTGTGGCATGTGTATCTCACTCTGTAAACCTGTATCTTGCTCTTGCTCTGTAATCCTATCTTTCTGTCCTCAATAAAGCTCATTTTCATGTTTGCCTTACTTTGGTGTGTCTGGTTGTTCTTTGGCCATGAGTGCACCAAGAACCGACATTTCAGACTGCAACCCGACGCAAGTATTTCCATATGCTCCTTTGTCTTATGTCTTGATGACAGTTGGACCCAGATACAAGTTTTATTCCTGTGATTTACTATCTATTTGATTTTGGAGATGATGTTTAACTTTCTTTGCCACTTCATCTACAAAAGGGGTACAATTATATTAATACTAATACCTACCAAATAGGGGTATTTTCAGGCTTAAGTGATTTAGCTGATATAAATTGTCAATGTTCTCCAGCCAAAGACCCCCAGGAGGAATATCTGTAGCTGAACAAGTTGATTTTATTACTCACAGGAAGCCAGAACCGGTGTTTTGGGGAACCATGTGGTGTCTTAGAAAGAGGATGTTAGAAAGCCCTTAAAGAACTTGAGCTTTGGTTATGTGATTTGGGGAAGACTTCATCCAACAGGGTGGGAAAGGTTGTTCAAGATTAGGTGGTGTCAGGGAGTGGGGACTATTCAGTGATGGGGTATCTTCATTTTATCTAGGAGGGTAGCAAGATAAAGAGCAAGGCTAAAGCTGTAACTGACAAAGAGGCATTAGTCATCCATATCATCAGGAAAATGCAGATGTTTACTGTCAAAAGACAAAATTAAAATCTATTAACAGTTTAAATAATTGGCTTTTATTTGTGACTCTAGAATCTCTGAGCTGAGCAGAAGAGGCTAGCTTTATAGGCAGAAAGTGACTGGAGGGAGCAGAAATAAGGAATGAGAAGCGAAACGGTTGTTTCAAAGTTACTTTCCTTATAGGGTTAAACAGAGGGAACTTTCTTATCATGCCAGATTAGGTAAATTTGGCCCCTTCTGAATGGTTGCTATGAATGTCCTTTGTTGTTATTGTTGTTGTTTTGTTGTTGTTGGAAAACTGGCCCATTTCAGAGTGTAGTTTGATTTTGTGGTGACACCATGAGTCAATCCATTCAGGTCTGATCTGGTCTGCTGAGGCCTACTGTAGGAACTTCGTCTAACACTAACTTGGTCCATAATGGCTTCTCATTAATTTATTTAACATTGGTATGTTGTGCTTTGTACACTGACCTTTTTGTTTTCCCTGATTAAACAAAATTTGGAAGTGGTCTTGCTTTGTCTCACTTCATCATAGTCACAGAGTGACCTTGTCCGATATTGGTATTCAGTGAGATACTGCCCATCGAGGGAACAACATGGCCTAGCTGTGCATATCAGGCCAGTTTCTAAAAACACTAAGGCCTACTTGGAAGTGTCAAACTAGTTTCCTGATGTCAAGGGTTGCTTTTTTCTTTCTCACGTTACATAGCAGGTACTAAATATTATACAAATAAGTAGGAGCTATTATAGTTAATTTTCAAGTTTACATAGAGTACTCTGAATTTTTTCTCATAGAAATTCATTGGAACTGCAATACACCAGTGAAAATAATATCTTTGTATAAGTTTTACATTTTTGTTTTTGTTCATTTGTTTGAGACAGGGTTTCACTTTACAGCCCAGGCTGGAGTGCAATGGTGCAATCACAGCATGCTGTAGCCTCGAATTCCTGAGCTCAAGCAATCCTCCTGCCTCAGTTTTCTGAGTAGCTAGGACTACCAGCGTGTGCCACCGCATCCAGCAAAGTTTTACATTTTTTATAGAACCTTTTATATTCCTTATTTAAATTTGTATTCATTATTTAAACCTCACAAAGCATGCACTAACCCTCCTTCTGATCACCTGATAAGAATGATGTAGCCCACTGGGTCAACAATTTTGGATATAGCCCACTGGGTCATTAATTTTGGAAATTCTACTTTGTGCCAGGTTCAGTGCGCTGAGCTGGGACAAAGTTTGGGACAAAGTTGAAGGTAAGAAAAGGCATGCCTGTGCTACAAATCCGATAAAGGGCTGATAACCAGAATCTACTTAGAACTCAGGAAAATCAATGAGAAAAAATCAAATGACCCTATCAAAATGTGGGCAAAGGACATGAACAGAAACTTTTCAAAAGAAGACAGAATAATGGTCAAAAAACATATGAAAAAATGCTCAACATCTCTAATCATCAGGGAAATGCAAATTAAAACCACAATGAGGTATCACTTATCTCCAGTGAGACTGGCCTTTATCAAGAAGTCCCAAAACAATAAATGTTGGCGTGGATGCGGAGAGATAGGAACACTCATGCACTGTTGGTGGGACTGCAAACTAGTGCAACCTCTGTGGAAAGCAATATAAAGATATCTTAAAGAGATACAAGTAGAAGTACCATTTGATCCAGCAATCCCATTACTGGGCATCTACCCAAAAGAGCAAATGATACTGTATAAGAAAGACACCTGCACCCGAATGTTCATAGCAGCACAATTCACAATTGCAAAGATGTGGAAACAACCTAAGTGTCCATCAATAAATGAGTGGATTAATAAAATGTGGTATATGTATACCATGGAGTACTATTCAGCTTTCAGAAACAATGGTGATATAGCACCTCTTGTATACTCCTGGATAGAGCTGGAACGCATTTTACTAAGTGACGTATCCCAAAAATGGAAAGACAAGCACCACATGTACTCACCATCAAATTGGTATTAACTGATCAACACATAAGTGCACATATAAGAATAACATCTATTGGATGTTAGGCAGCGGGGAGGAGGGAGAGGG
>CAUYSK010025353.1:0-29426 GCA_963575035.1 Avahi laniger | reverse complement strand
AAATTAATTGGACAGCTAAAAATATATAGAAAAAGTTAGCCGGGCATGGTGGCGCATGCCTGTAGTCCCAGCTACTTGGGATGCTGAGGCAGTAGGATCGCTTGAGCTCAGGAGTCTGAGGTTGCTGTGAGCTAGGCTGGCGCCACGGCACTCACTCTAGCCAGGGCAACAAAGTGAGACTCTGTCTCAAAAAAAAAAAAATTAAGGGGAAAAAAGATTGAATTGTCATCATTAGATGGCAGTTTCCATTTGCCGATGGCCGTGGAAGATACTTGATCCACAGAAGTTGCTGAATAGCCTGCATGAACTTTCCGCTAATCAATACATGGAAAATATCCCAGAGGAGTTCATGTGGGAGCTGACGATACTGAGTTTGAGTAAGACTTTTGGAGAGCAGGTCTTGGCATGGACTTTTCTGTTCATCATTCCAGCTGCTTTTGTGACAATTCCCAGCACTACAGTCACTTAACATGAGCTGAGCACTATCAGTGTGCCAGCAACCTGTGTGAGGTGCTTGAGATGCAGAATCTGATAAGACATAGGCTTTCAAAGAATTTGCTGCTCATAGAGGAGATGAGGGAGGAAATCAGTGATTACAGGAGGGTGCAGGCTAGTCTAATGGTGGGGACGTCTTCCTGGAAGAGATGACACCTGAGCTCTGTTTCAGAGGACACTTGCAAGGCAAAGGCAGAGCAGTGAAGGATAGTCCAGGAGAAGGGAACAGCGTGAGCATAAGCAAGAAATAGCGGTGCCTTCTAGAAACAGCAAACAGGAATGTCTAGAGTGCTCCTTAGTGCATATGCAGGGCGGATCTTTTATTCATGCTTTATGGAAGGTTTGTTGTGTGAACCCCATCCATCCCCAGCACGCTGCAGTTATGGTTAATTAGATGGCGTCTAGAAGGCCTTTTCAGCTTTGAGAGCCCCTGAAAGTATTCCCGGAAAGGATCTCCTTTGGCGTTCACATCAATACGAATACCAACACGCTTTTCCTGAGTGCCTACCGCGGGCCGAGCAGGTGCTGAGCCGCAAACATAGATGGCGGGATGTGGGGCAGTCAGATAAAAGGCGTTTCTGTTGAGCCCGCAAAATACAAAGGTGACAATGCTTTACATTTATGTGGCGTTTTGCCAGTTTTACACTTTTTTCACAAATATTATCTCATTTGAGGAGAAAGAAGCCCTGAGGAGGAGCGTTGCCTAGGATTGACGCCAGGTCACATGCAGCACTAGCAGGACGTCTGGGTCCTGCGCTGTTGACCCCTAGTCTGGAATTTATCAGAGGACGACAGGAAGACAAGACACTCTGCTCTTCTTGTTGCGTTTCTATGCAGACTGGAATAAACTGGGTTAGCCTCTCAGGGCCTGGATCTTCCCTCTGCTAGGGTTGCCTTGACATACTTAGCGGAGAGGTTTTCAATAGAGCTGTTACCAATAGAGCAAGAGCAATAATAATAATAATCCTGTAAGTGTAATCCAGGCTGAGGAAGCAAGAAAATAGGCCACACGAGATACTGTGCTAGGTTTGCCTGGACACGGGATGAACAGAGCTACACGCCATCTCCTTGCCCTGCCTCAGGGTCCTGAAAATAGCACCGAATTTGAAATAAAAAGATGTGGTTTTAGCATTGGTTCAAATGCAACTTCGCGGTGTGACCTTAGCTAAGCTATTGAACCTCTCTGAGACTCAATTTCCTCACTGGTAAAATGAGGATGATGACTCTGCCTGCCTCAGCAATTATGGGATGGCAATGAGATAAACGTCTGTGAAATGTATTTCAAATGGAAAAGCTTGTCTCCAATGGAGGAGGTGGTGGTTGTTTGTTGTTGTGACTTAGCCCTTTATGAAAGGATCTGCTTGCTAGTTCTATTGTCAGGCAGAGAGTTTATTTTTTATTTTTATTTTATTTTTTGTCTCCTGCAAGGTGTCTCCCTATTCTGTCTACCAAATAGAAAATTGCTACATCTTTTTTTTGTTGTTGTTTTTGGCGGTTGTTTGACACTTAGGTTCTCAGCCTAATAGTCTGTTTACTTAAATATTTCAGAGCCTCTTAGCATTTCAAAAGAATGTTTTTAAAAATTAGCTATGAAAAAACCAGATGAGTAAGTAGAGGCACAATTGCTTACTTTCCTAGGCTTGGCACTTGTCTATTGAATTGCACACATACAGGCAGAGGGAACAAACAAAAAATAAAACACATCAGCTCAGGAACAGAAGTAGGAATTATCTATAAATGTGCTAATCAGTCCTGGGCCTTGGTGATTAATTTTATCCCACCTGAAAGCTGTATGGAAAGGACAGTTCTGGGGAAAGCTTTTGTTATCCTAGACAGTGGTTCAGCAGACTTCTCGGCTTCAATCTGATAGCGTTGTTGTAAGACAGACAGTGACCGGGGTTCCCTACAGCTTTGAAAAGCAGAAACCGGGAGGTTCTAACTGACTTGGAATTCTAGATCTTGACTTCCGTGTCTTTTCTTTCGTAATGTTACAGCCCCACGGAGGTTCGGTTCTAAAGGACATTTGATTAAAATGTTATTTTTAGCAAATACATAACTTCCTACATTAAAATTCAAAAACCCAAGAGGGCAGCTTAGGCTTGTAACTGTGTGATGCTGTCGACCACTGGTGTCCAACAAAATCTGAACAAGAAGGCAAGAGGAAAAGAATCCAGCCCAGGAAATGTGTCCCAGTCTTGAGAAAATGATGTCAAAGCCCTGGGCTCCAAATATTTACCTTCCCTGGTGCTCACAGGGTTCGTGCTCCCTCTATTGGAAACCCATTGTCCAAGTGACATGTCCTTCTGCAGACCGGGGAACCGCTGTGGAGATGGGCCATGGCCCAGATGTCAGGCGACAGGCTGTAGAGAAGGAGGAGGTGCTGAGTTTCCTGCCTTGCTCAGCACAGGCCTAAATTTGCTGTGATATGATTCAGTGTGCTGCCCTGGACACTGAATATAGCCGCAGCTCTGAGTCAGCCTCCAGCCCCACCCTCATGGCTCTAGACGTTGTGTGGTACCAGGTGGTAGACATGGGCACCAGAGTCTCAGGAGGACTCGCTTGCCCCTCATGTCAGGTGGAGGTCTCCCTTAGGCCTCACCCCTTGTCACACTAGTGCATTCTTCCAAAGAGATGCTGGCCCAGTTGGCAGAAAACCAAGTCTTTGCTGTCTGTTAAGTTTGAGTAATGGAGAGTTCTTTCTGGTTAATTTAGATTAATAGAAGTTTAGATTCATCTACTAATAGGGGTTTACCATATATAGCATTTGTGTATTTCCAGTTTTGAAGGGACCAAAATTTATTTACTATTTGCCTACTGTGTTTCTGGTGTTGGGGCTATATCTTAAGATGTTTAGAACACGAGAAACAATGAAGAGGCCTTGACCAAGAGGGAAGCTGGGATTCGGGGGAGGGAGCTGTGATCAGAGCTGATTTTCTGGATGAGGTGAGGTGTCCGGGGCCTTGGGGGACCAACAGGGTTTACCTGGGGTGAGGGGAAAAGAAACAGGAATGGCAGGGAGGTGAGGATGTGAGCACAGTTCATATCAAAACAAGAGAGGATGTAAGTTAATCGTTGCCTGGTCAGAAAGCTCGTGAGGACACTGCAGAACTCCAGGATCTTCTAGATCATGGTGGGCAATGTGTGCCAGCTGGTCACCGAGCCTCTGGGAGAAGAGTGTGTCCACACCTTTCATTTCAGTTCCTGCATCTCCCTGTGGAGACATGAGAACTAACATATTTTTTTAAGTTACAAAAAAAGGGGAAAAAAAAAGAAAGAAACCTAATGTGAAGACAGTGCTTTCTTGTCAGACTAGTGAAAGCCCCAGGGTATCTGCACCCGGGCAGGGGCACCAGCCTCTCCTCCCCACAGTCGTCCCTCACTCACTTGCCACACAGGAAATAGCTTTATGCCTCCGCCTGAAAAATGGAACTAATAATGGGTCCCCTTGTGTGTAAATAAAACCGCATCAGTGATAAGCCCTATGCACACTATCCCTTCTGCTCTCTGGAAGAAAAGATTAAAATAGTTTCAAAGAATTATATGACAATTACAAATGCCTGGAGATACGGGATTGATTTTTAATTCATTGATAAATTCATAAGTCCTTTGTGTTGTCTTAGTGTTGGAAGGGACATTCCAGTTGGAGTTAGAATTGGAAGAGGATAATCTACTACAGAAATCTTGGGCTTTGGGATCAGAAAGGCTTGGCCTTGAATTCTGAATCAATCACTTAAGAGCAATACCATCTTTCCTTCCTTCATGAAAGAACTATGCATTAGCCTCCTGACTTATAAATTATCGAAACTCTTAGAGCCTCAGTTTCCTCATCAATAAAGATTAAAGTATAAGTCTCCCAAGGTTGTGATAATGTCTAGTAGACAGTAGCAGTAATGTCTAATAGTAGACCTTCAATGAGTATTAGTTCTCTTCCTCCAGTTAATAGATGAGGGAATTAAATAAGCCTATTTAAGAAGCTTAAAATATGTGATAGGAGAAAAGACATGGCAGTGTCTAATCATAAGATAAGGCAGACTTCAGCTAGTGTTAGAGATGGATATCAATGAGCTGAGATTGTTTAGATGGACAGGGGAGGGCTTATTAAAGGATTAGGGCCATAGAGGTTGAATGGAGAGTATGGCTCCTGGTCTGTGTGCAGTGGGTGGCCTGGAAGCAAATAGGATGCTATGAAGTGACACAAGGTGTCCCAAGTGAAACCTCACCTTCTTGACCACTTAGTTTAGCATTGGCTTTTGGGGGAAGGCACATGAATGCATGCACCGATCCTTTCATTTATTCATTTATTAAATGTTTATTAACCTCCTTCCCTGTGTCAGACATTTTCCTAGCACTGGGGATGCAATCAAAGAGCTCACAGAGTGGAGAAGAGAGACAACACACCTCGTGAATCAGTGTGATAAAAACAAATACAGTTTGTTTACAAATACAGTTAAGATATATGCTTGAATGCCTCCTGAGGGTTGCATAAAACTGGGTGCCGGTCCCAGGTTTGTTGCTTACTGGCTGGGTATCGTAGGGAGAAGGATCCACCCTCTTAGCCTTCATGTCCCCTCTGCTTACTGGTTTGAGGATCAATTAAAATCATGTGCTGAGAAGCTGTTTGGATCTAGATTATGTTATATAAATGTACATTTTAATATATCAATCATCAAGGAATCCATCCTACTTATCACACCAGGTATGACCCTCTTGTTAATTTTCCTGTAATTAGTAGTATCTGATACACATATTTTATCATCAGTCCCATCTTTCTTAGACAAGCTTCTTTTTGATGAGAACCTCTTTAACTCTTACCTTCTAGTTCTTTCTACCAATGTGGTCGAATCCATGCCCATGTGTTCTCTGGCATTTTAGGGAAGAACAAGAAGATTTTAAACTGCCTTTGGAAAGGGGTAAAAGAACTGATCACTAATGAGGAGGAGACTGAGGCATGCAGAGTTAGAGGGGAGAGTAGAAAGAAAGATCACAGCAGGAACGTGGAGGGTGGGACAGAGACGGAAATGGAAATAAACCTAGAAGAATAGAAGGGGCTGAGAGCAAAAGGCGGAGGAAGAGACAGATGCATCCCTCCAGCTGGCGGAGGAGAAGAAAAGGTGCCTCCCATCTTAAACAGCTTATCTCCTCTATCTGCAATATTTCTGCTGATGTCTGAATAGAGAAAAAAATGTATGTGTGTGAGTGCGTGTGTTTGTTAATAACAGTCATCTATTTATAGGTCTTAAATTATACACCATGAAAGCCTCTCTGAGACAAGATGTGTTATTTGGCTGCCAGAAGGAAAAGTTAAAGAAAAAAAAAGCTTCTTGATTTCTTTCTTCCTTTGCCTTATCCTCTCTGTCCACCAGATTCTTATGGTTAATGACAACTGTCAACTCTGTGTTTTGAGAGATGAAAGAGAGGTTGTTGAAGATGTTTCTCCAAGAGGAGGGGCCTCTGCGGTTTTCCTAAAAATCATGTGATCCACAAATCACATCCTTTCCCAGCTGAATTGGAGGGGCGATCAGATGGCATCTCTTCCAGCTCCTTGTATTTCAGGAGGAGAGACTGAGGCCTAGAGGGTTGTCCTGCCCAAGGTCACCCAGCAACCTGGCGACAGAAGTGTGCGCTGATTTGGTCCAGTGCTCTTCTTACCAGGGTGTCCACAAAGCCTTTCTTCCTTCCTTCAATTCCAGTGAGTCCAGTTCTCTCACTCATTTATGAAACCAAGAAAATTCAGTTTACTTTTTCCTGATTCCATCTTTCCAGAGCACTGCCTCAATACCCTGATGACCTCAAGATGACCTTCAGGGAAAAGGAACTCCATATACGGTTCTAAGTTCCCAGGTAGGATAGAGTAGTTAAGAACAGGGGCTTTGGTGTCAGATTGGGTCTTCCAATTACTAACTGTGATTTCAAGTAAGTTACTCAATCTTAATGCCTCAGTTTCTTCATCAGTAAAATGAGGACAATAATAGAATTTCTCATAAAACTGTTGTAGAGAATGAACGAGGTAATATATACATAAAGCGCTTAGCAAAGGGCTGGAATATAGTAGATCCTTAATCATTTTTTTTATGGTCACAACATTCTAATGGGTTAGAAAATCCAGGATTCCAAGGATAAGACCTTGAATGGGAGCCTCAAATGAGTAGCTGCACCTTCTTAGAAGATCTTCATGTACAGGGTGATGGTGGCAGAGATGAAGACCAGCAAGTACCCTGCCAGACCAGTCGATGGATAATCTAATCAAGGGTGTCAGTGACAAGGGAGAAAGACCAGGGCAGGGCAGGAGGATTGGGGGGCCGTGACCAGAGACAGTCAGTGAGCGTTGGAGGAGGACTGGGCCTCTGAACTTGATGGGAAAGAACCCGTGTCTTCTGCCCTTCTCTTCTCTCTATATGCCTTGGGGGTGTCGGTTTTGAACTCCTACTGTATACCAGGAAGAAGGACCACTTGCTAAGCTCTGTAGCTTGAAATAGCTCCCCTCATCTCACATACCAGTCCTCCAACCTCCATCCATGTAAAATTTGGCTTATGTTCAACTTCTCTAGCAACTTTGGCCAGAGATTTAACATTTCCTTTTGTGAAATATTTATGACTATTATTTTATTTCATTCAATGACTCTTCCGTGATTCGAGAGTAGGTTATGATCACCATTTCAGAGGAGTCAAACGTCTTGTCCAAGATTCCATGTTTGGTAATTGTCCTCTTACATCCTAAGGAGAGGGTGCTCGTCCCACGCCATCACCCAGTCCAGTTCAGTGACTGCGACCTCTCCTTCACTGTCACATCTGCATTCAGAGACACAGCCACACACACTTCTGAAAATCACCAGAGCATTATGTGTTAAGAACATCTGGCTTAGGGTTAAGCTGAACAATACATTTTATGCTTTCTTTTCTTTCTTCACAGGGCATCACAGACTCTAAAATTCAAGTTCAAGCAGGTCTGTTAAGGGAGATCTAAATGAAGCCTGCTATTAAAATCTAGCCTTTAAGCAAAACATTCCATTCTGCATCCTTTGTAAACAGTCCAAGGACAGGGTTATTATCTTATATATTTTGTCTCCCATAGTATTTACGACAGTGCTTAGTTGGGTTTCAACAAGTATAATAAAGGAAACTGATTAAACACATCTTAGGGTGGGAGCTGGTGTGGGGAGTACTCTTGGGAGGCCCCAAATGTTGATATGGGCAGGGATGTAAATAACATTAACAGTTTTTATTGACCACATAACTCTATGTAACATGTATTACAAACAGTAATTCTAATCTCAAAACAACCCCAAAAGGTAGATATTGTTCCTATTTTACAGTTGGGGAAACTGAGGCTTAAAGAGGTTAAGTAATCTGCCCAATTCACTGAGTAGGGCTCCAATGTCATCAGGCCACTACCTTCATTACGTTGGTCCAGTGCAGTCCCCTGACCTCTCAAAATAGATCTCCTCCATTGTCAAAGTCAAGGTCATTCCTTGTGCATGCGCACACCTGTCTGTGTATGAGGGAGAGACGGTGCTCCAATGCCCCTCAGACCTAGCTGACTGTCCCTTTCCCAGCCTCAGCAGGGGTTGCCACTGGGAGGTTGAGTTGGTGGGGCCTGAGTGGGGGCCACCACTGGGAGAACCTGGAAAGCGGGAGGAGGGGGATCTTCCGTTACTAAGCGAGGCTCTCAGAGCTGCTGTCAAGGAAGGATCCAATGCCTTCCTTTTACGGCAGGCCTGCTGGCAGCAAGTGCCGCCTTGAGCAGTGAGCCTGACAGTTTCCCTAGCCCATTCGCAGTTGGGCAGCTTTGGAAATGAGGCCCCAGGGAGCGGGGCAGGAAGAGTGACCTGGAACTTGTAGGTGGGGCCTTTGCTGGAAGGCCTGGCAGAGACATTACGGAGGCCGTGCACAGCAAAGCCCTGGAGCTGAGCTCACCAGCTGAGCCCTCGGATGGGTGCCCTGCCCTCCAGAGTTGTCCTCTCCAATCTGTCCTCCAAGCTCCACCTGGGAGATGTTCCTATTTTGCCGCAATTCCACCTATGTGTCCTTCAATGGCTTCGTGTCACCTACTGGATAAAATCCAGCTGGTTTTGCCTGGCAGGAGAGGCCTTTGTCCTGATCTGATCTCTGCCCACTTTACCAGTCCTTTATCCCAGTCCCTCTCTGGCCATTCCCAAGTTCTTGTCTGCCCCAGAGCCGAACAGACTCTGCTGGGCCTCAGTACCTTTGCACATACTATTTCCTCTGTCTAGAATACCACTCTCTTGCAATACCAAAACTCTGTTGGCCTGTATGTGGCAATGCAAGCATTTCAAATCAAGACAAGGGCATCTCTCCCACCAGCTTGTCAGTTGGAACACCACCCGCCTCCTTTCGGAGCCCCCAGCCCGCCACAATACCAGAGGATCTATACTTCAAAGACAAAGCTAGAGTGGGTATGTTTCCAGTGTAGACCGTGTCCTTCTCCACCCAAAAATTGCTGATGAAAAATGCCAGGTCCCAGGATAGCACCCCATAATCTCCCCTATCTCACCTTACCCTGAACCTCCCGGAGAGAGTGAGGGCTATGACGTTAAAATCAAGTTTGAGATCTGAGTTTTAAGCTCAAGTGATTGTTTAAACTTGCGAATGATGAAACGCAACACAAAATGTTATGAAGGAAAGAGAAAAGGAGATTGGAAAGCAGTCTTTAGGTGACAAAATCGAGACTTCCGCCAAACTGGCTGTACTTGAATCTCATTTCTAATGTTGACTGACAGTCAGTTTCCTTGTCTCTTCGGTCTCAAGTATATGTGGAGAGATGTCCGTCAGGGGTTATATAAACGGCTGCATTTACAACATGTACTTCCCGGGCTGATGATTCGCTATAAGCTTTCACGTAGGTTTCCCCTGGCATTACGAACAACTGGTGCATATCTGTGTGACTAAAGTATCTTCCTTATCTCAATGCAGTCCTTTCAACCATACTAGGGCTGTTTGATTGCACCCATTGTTACGGATGAGGCCTTGAGTTATGTGCTCTGCCCAAGGTCAAAAAGCTGGCAAATGCTGAGACTGTCAGTCAAAGATACCCCTGACCCCCAAGTCCGTACTTTATCCACTATATCACTGTTGAATTTAGTTCGAAAGAAGCATTTGTTAAGTGCCCACTGTGTATGAGGTTCTGTGTTCAGAGCCAGGAAACATAAAAAAGGATTCTCAGTTCCTGCCTCAGTGCAGCTCACGTTATGCTGGGGGAGGTATACCCCAGGAAGTTAGCTCAGTGGGGTGTGGCAAAGATCTGGAGCAACAGGAGCACAGGGCTGGAACACTGAAACCTACCAGCAAGGGGAAACACCTGAAATAGCTGAGTTTTAAGGATGAATTTACTCAAATGGGGGCATGGGGTGGAAGGGTGTGCTTCCCAAGCAGAGACCACCGTGGAGCCCAGGCACTGTCCCTTGTGGTTGAAATTTCACCTCCCTCCTTCCTACTCTGATGAAATTACCATTCGTTCTCTAGTCTCAATCTGGGCCAATGTCGTATTTCTCTGTGTGTTTTTATTAACCTCCGTCTCAAAGTAAGGAACAGAACACATTGTCCAAAAGAAATTTTAGGTGCTCCCTGGGGAGGAAAGGAAGACGGGGGAAGATTATTTTAAGGGACAGGAGGTCCATTTCCTGGATCCTAGAAATTGTACCACATAGACTGATACCTGTTGCACCTGCCCTAAGGCTGGTCCTGCTAAATGCTGTAGGAGAAACACAGCTGATCACAGAGACAAGGGTGTGTACAAAGCCTGTGCTAAAGCTGAAGTGGCTGATGAAAAGAAAAGGAAGGGCATTTTCCCCCACAGAAGCTCTGGATAATTAGAAGCTCGATTTGCTCAGTGATGTTTTTATAGCTACCACTTATAGCTATAAAAAAAGTTTTACTTTTGAAAGTCCTGTAGGAAAATTAAATTTTTTATTAAGAGGCTGAATTTCTCTGGTCCTGAACTACTAAAACAATTATTACTGTGATGTGCTTTTTGAACTCAAGGTTTTTTAGACACAAAAAAATATTATAACTGAAGAGACCTTACATAATAGAGCCCAATCCTGGCATTGCTTACAAATCCTTTCAGAAGACAAAATATACATGAAATAATTAAAATTGTCCAATATCGCTCACTAAGCACTACAGCATGAAACCACTTTTGACCTCTGATCATCTAAGTGCTGGGTTCATATATACAAATATTGTATTTTATGAATGTGGGGCACACCTGTAACCATAGTCTGTCCCCACTGCTGTTGTCCAGGATGCCGTCCCAGCACAGCCTACGCAAGATCCTTCCTCTAACCATTGCTACAAAAATTTAATTGGAAGGCCAGTGGGCTGAGATGGCTGCAGTGCCTTGGGTTCCTATGTAAGCAAACTGAAGCCCGATGTAAACGGTAAAACAAAACTTGAGCTTAACCTATCAGAAACCTCCTACTAATCTCTAGCTAGGGACTTTCCATCCGATCATACCCAAATAAGGCAGACACCTGGCTTTAGCCAATCAAATGATTTCTTTACTCCCCCCTCCCCCCGGAGTTCAGCCTACAAAAGCCCACTGCTGGCTCTGCTAAAGCAGAACACGGTGAACCTCTTCTGGTCTTGAGTGCTGCCTGGGAACACTTCCTTGTGATCCCTCTTCCCTGCCTGTCTTTCCGTCACTTTCCTCACTCTCCCTATCTGTGAGAGATGTTCCTGGACCAGCTGCCCAATCTAATCTTCCCCCGCTAAAGTCTCACATCGCCTGGTGACCCTTCATCAGAAGTGTCAGCCTCACCCACAGAGGCAAAGCCCCTTTGCCTACTGAAGCGTTTCCCAAATATGCCTGACTGCGAGAATCACAGAATGCATGTCTGAAACCCAGGTTCCAGGGCTGTGCCCAGGCCTAAGAAATGCACTGATGATGCTGGAGTGAAAAATTCTGGCCTGGTTTAAGGTCACCGGAATATTGGGGGGTGGCAGGATTAGGGAGAAGCATTAGGAACTGATCTGTGTGCACGACTTAGAAGTCACATCCTCCCATCTCTGTCCTTTGGGATACCAGGGTAGTGTTGGTTCTGGAGATGGGGGTAGTGGGGAGGGAGGCCAGAACCCAACCAAAGCTCAGCTGAATGGATCATGAGATCTGAATCAGCCGGAAGCAACTGCTCTGAGCCCCAGAACCCATGTCTCAGTTCCACCTGGCATCACCAATTATCTGTGCTTCTGACATAGGGGTTTTTTTTTTATTCCCTCGAAATAGAGCTATAATTAAATCCAAAATTGTACTGGAGACGTTATCGTCATGGCAAAAGCAGAACACAATGTCTGCAGACAAAAAAACTCTTTCAATAAAAATTAATCATGTGCAGCTCACGTCCCAGTCCCGGTGGCAGTGTGAGGAATGCATGTGGGGGCGTGGGAGGAGCCCGGCGGCACTGCCCAGGCCAGCTCCCCCGCCATCCTGGGGCTCCCGCTGCACGGCCCCCGCCTCCATCATGCGGACCCCCCTGCACCTCCCTTCCTCGGTCCCAGTAGCTGCTTGTTCTCTGCGGTCCCGTGGGTCCTGGCTCCTCCTTCCCCACTTCAGGGTCTGGGAAATTGAAAGCAGCTGTAGGCAGGGCTGAGCGAGGTAAGAGAAGACAAAGCACAAGGGAGAGGGTGAGCGTGTGATCTGTCGCTCCCATTAAATCTTTTTCTTGCAAGAGGAAAACTTCTCACTGATAGGGAATGTAGAATTCTGCAGGCAGAGTGAGCCTCTGCTTCCCGCCACAGGGAGTGTGCAGGGTAACGGCTTCTGTTCTCCGTCTCTGCCCCGAGCCCGATCCCACATGATACCCATGTGACAAAACCCGTTACAGCCCCTGCCCTGGGACGTTGCCCTCCCTGTCATCCAGAGCTTGAGCCCGAATGTGCAGCGGAGCCAGGGCGGGAGCCGCTCGCCCCGTAAACTAGTCACCAGATTTGACCGGGAAAAAGGAAAAGGACTTGTAGAAACCGAAGGCTGTGCAGAGCAGGGTTGGAGACCTTCCGGTTGATCTAAGGAAGTACTGACAGAGTAGTGGGAGCCAGGCATAGGTGGCTCCCTCAGCATCCAGAGTTTCTTCCTGCAGTCCATGGGGTCCTCACCCTCCATCTGCCTGGGGGAGGGTCCCACCAGACCTCACTGAAAACTGCGGTCGGGGCTCAGGCCCTCAGGCGCCGCTGCATGGCATGCTCACCCCCGGCTCTGTGAGTGCCCCCGGAAGCAGCCGAGGTACCAATGGAGCATGAGAACCATCTCTGGCTTGGTAAAGAGTGTGGGGCAGGAAACTCTGCGGGTCATAAACTGCAGGAAGGGACCAGCACCGGAATGTTACTAGAGAAGCTTTTGGGTGTCAGGTGTCCAGAGTTGTCCTTCAACTCCAAATTCGCCAAAATATTTCCAGGGCTCATGGCATGGGTAGAAGATTGAATGAAATGCTCCCCCGGTGTAAGGTTCAGTGATTCTGTTGGGTCGGCCAGTTTCTCTCCAACTGGTCTTATGTGGACCAGCATATTTTTATTTTCTGGTGATGAGACTCCCTCTCCTCTCCCAGCACCACAGATCTCAGCACATCCACACACAATTTGTTCTAGCCTCACTAAGGTGGGCAAACGCAGGCATAGCAGTTCTGCTATTTATTCCATGATGTTTGTCCCTCTTCATTTCTGCTGAGACAAACTCTTCCCCACCCACGTCCAATTTCAAAGCATACGAAAAGCCCAGATTTCTTGGCCTGGCAAGAGTGGAGGCCTTGCTTTAACTCAGGTGATTAAAACTCCACCAAGGCTCCCTGACACTGAGAATTAAACAATGATAGCTGCTGCCCACACTTATGATCAATGTTGTATTGCAGGTCCCAGCCAGGGCAATAAGATAAAAAAAGAAATTATGAAGATTGAAAAGGAAGAAATAAAGCTATCATTATTTGCATATGGCATAACAGCTTATGTAGAAAATCCCAAACTATACACTCTATTTGAATTAGTAAGTAAACTAGCAAGAATGCCAGATTCATGAACAAGATAAGATTTGTATTTTATATTTTTACAACGATTTTTTTTTTACCGAAATCTTTTTAACAGTTGCAGTTTAAAAAGAATTACAACCATACAATTCCCATAAATAAATCTTACCTAATTGTGCAATTCCACTATCTGGCAGACTATGAAACATTACTGAGGCAAATGAAGAGACCTAAACAAGTGAAGGAATATACAAGGGCTGTCCAGAAAGTATCCAGCCACTGTTGATATAATGAGAAGGGTTACATGGCTGGGTACTTTCCGGACAGCTCTCGTATACCAGGTTCATGAATCAAAATATTGTAAAGAAGTAAATTTTTCCAAGATTGAGCTACAGATGCAACATTGTCATAATCAAAATTCCATCAGAGTTGTGTGTGTGTGTATAAACGGGCAAACTGATTCTAAAGTTTATATGGCGATGAGAAAGGCAAGACATTCTTGAAGAACAAAAAGCTGGAGCCCTTGCACCACTGAGTGTTAAGGGTTATGATAAAGTAACGGTAATTAAGACATGACGGTATTGACACCAGGATAAATATAGACAAAGAGTCCAGAAATTGATCGCACATATGATATCACTTGATTTATTGCAAAAGCGACAACACAATGCCATGAGGAGAAGAAAATCCTTTTAGTAAATGATGCTGAGTTAACTGGATATCTAAATGGGAAAAAGATTTTACTGTATCTTATACCATTACACACAAATCAATCCATATAGACTATAGATCTAAATATGAAAAGTAAAACTACAAAGCATCTAGAAGAAGACTTAGGGAAATATCAGCATAATCTTGGTACAGGGAACAATTTATTAGATGAAAAACAAAATGTATGATCATAAAGGGGAAAATAGTTGAAATTAGTAAAAAACTAAGAACTTTCGTTTATCAAAAATACTATTAAGAGAAAGAAAATGTAAACCATAGAGTGGGAGAATATATTTTTATATCTTTTATATTTCCAAGTTACATAAAAAACCCCCGCAAATCAATTATATCATAAAAAGACAGATAAGTCTTTACCCAGAAAAATGAGTAAAAGGCTGGAATAGGTACTTCACAAGGATGTCCAACTGACTTACAACCATTTGAAAAGAAGGTTACCCTTGGTGGTCATCAGGGAAATGGAACTCAAAACCACAATGAGATTCCACCATACACCACCAGGATGGCTGAAATTGAAACTTACATGGTATTAGATATTGTGAATGTGTGGAACCACTGGATTCTCAAACATTGCAGATAGGAGTGTAAATTGATACAACTACCTGTAAAACTGTTTGGTAGTATCTACTAAAGTGAAACATAACATACTTCGTAACCCAGAAATTCACTCTTAGAAATATACCCAACAAAATGCAAATATATAGGCACCAAGGGACACACCTAAAGAGTGTTTGTAGCATCACTATTTTCACTGTCCCCAAACTGGAAACAATCCAAATGTCCATCGCCAATAGAATGGATGAATAAATATTGTTCGTACAATGGAATATTATGCACACTTTTGCTATTCACAAATGGATAAATTTTAAACTTAATATTGGGCAAAAGAAGTCAGACACAAAAACATATACAGTATTGTGGTTCCATTTATACAGAGTATAAGAAAAGTAAACTTAATCTATGCTATTAGAAGTCAGGATAGTGGCTGGCTACTCTCAGAGAGGCAGTAACTAGCTGTGGTTACCGTGGGCTTCTGTGGTGTAGGTAATGTTCTATTTGTTGTTCTAGGTGCTGTTTATTCAGGTGGGGCTTCTGTGAAAATTTATTGAGCTAAACTCTTATAATTTATATACTTTTCTATATGTTACACTTCAATAGAAAGTTTACTTAAAACAATTAAATTGTAGAGGGGAACTCCTCGTAAGAATATAAGCCCCACATTTAGGGAAAAGAAAATGAGTAAGAGACAGAGTCTCAGGTTACAGGTTCAGGTGAGCATCATAGGAAGGCAGACTGACGACTACCCCCATGGTGTGATTGATTGCAGGGTCGTACTCATATTGTGATCACGGCGTGGAAGTCCCAGCACCATAAATATGCCCATTTCTTTGACATTCAAGGTTCTCCTAGAAGGCTTAGACTTTATGCCCTGTTATCAGTTAACATGTCAAGGAGATTTATGGACTGTCATTGAAGAGATGGCCCAAGCTTCTTGGTTGTAGAAGAGGCCCTGGGAGTTATTAGAGCCAGGAGAGGGGACCGGGTGTGAATGGGAGGTGGCAGTGTCCAGGTCACAAGCTACCATCCACTTGGGCAGCCCTTTACTGTGGCCTTCTGGATCAGTCATTTCTTCATTTATTTGCATTCAATCAATATTCAACTATTAATGGAGATGCTATGCGTCAGCTTTGTAGCAAATTACACATATGAGTGAGACAGGTGTTGTCCGTGTCCTCTTGCAGCACACAGTGTAGGGGATGGATGTGAAGTTGGATTTCTAGCGGGCAGATTGGCCAACTCCTCAGCAGGGCAAAGGCTAGGCTGGGCTTCAGGGTCCCAGTCCCCTGAGCCCGGCACCTGGCAGGTCGATCTGCAGTGGGACCTGCTGGATCTCCTCTCCAACCATGTTGTTCAAGGGGAGCAGGCTTGATCTCAGGGTGTAACTCGGAATATTAAAGGTTACTTTGATGTGGTTGAGGGGACCATGGGCATACCCATGTCTGGAAATGGATTCTAGCCAACATTATGAAATGTTTATAATCTCACTTTATGCCATAATTATAGTGTACTTTCTCTTTGCTGTCACCATCCAAAAGGGGTTCTTATCAGTGTATTTGTCATTATAAATGTTATGTGTATAATCATGGAAATTTGTCATAGAAGCAACAGAAGGAAGAGGAATCATTCTCTGGAGAGATGTATTACCTATTATGAAACACAGGACTAATTCTGGAAAGAACCGACCGCAAACCCATGGCCTGGGAGTGCTTTCCCTCACCCAGGCTTTCATGGCCACATCGAGCCTAATTTGTCTTAGTCTTAGAAACTGAAGGAGAAACCAATTATCAGAGAGAGCAGAGCTTAATCAGAAGAACCAAATACACTGTGCATATATGGGATTCACATTTAACCACTGATTGGTATGCATTTGGTTCTGTTTTATTTATAATATATGTTAAGCTCTGGTTTTAATCAATATAATAAAACATAATCATCCTTTTACTTATAAAAAAATCTATGCCATTTTCCCATAAGAAGCCAAGTGGGAGCTCTTTGTCTCAACATATCATGCACCCCAGGACCCTCTACAGGTGGTGGAAGATACTGAGAGGGAAGGATCTTGTAAATTGATTTTGGTACTGCATAAATAAGTCTGCAGTGGCCACCTCATCCCCCAAGCTGAGTCTACAACATCACAGGACAAGGCTGATCACTCGGTAGGCCTCAACACATTCTTTTATCTGAGTTTGAAGACATTTTGTCAACTCTCATTCCTTCAACAAATGCTGAATGAGTTCCTTCCCTGTGTCAGGCATCATGCCTATGACCACTCCACCCGGGGGGCCTATCCTCCCATGCCACCCACCACGGGCCATGAGAGCGAGCTACATACAGTTCCTAACCTAAGTCTATCCTCTCAGACTTGTTCTCACTCCCAGAAAATCTGCTGTGGAATTTGACATTCCTCCCTCTGATGTTCATTCTGGATTGTGTGAGAATCCAAGTCTAGAGGTAGGACCCTTGCATTTTCCCCCTCCACCTTTTCCTACACAGTGTGCTGATTCTCACCAGCAGGTTGCCGAGCCGATAGCCCTTCTATTAAATATATATGCTTGACGGTTGGTTCTTTGCTGTAGCCAGATCCAGACATAGTTTTTTCCACTGAGACTGCTCAGACCTTAAATAAAGTGTGTTCTTGCCTTTTGCAGGCATACTGTCCACAGTGGAATTCCAGCTCCCTTGTAATTCATGACAAACCTAGATGTGACCTTGCTTTGGGAAAGCCATACATATGTCATGCATAGTACTAATTAGTACCTTACCAAGTCACATTGTGTTCCTGATAATACCTCTGCAGAAAGACTCCACAGTCTGCAATTCAAGGGTCACGATTGAGACCATTTCTATTAACACCACCTGAGAAGTTTAATTGCCAAGCCTCAGGAGGCAGCTGGGTCAGGTGAGGTGCTTGGAGGTTTCCTAAGGTAACTTGTCTTTCTTCTGAGACAAAGAATCCCAGGCTGACTTACCAATTGGTGCAATGAGGAATGTGAAATGATAAAGCTATGTGCCCACTGATACATGGAAGCAGAAAAATCTCATGGAAGCAGAGTGAACCTTTCTTGGTTTCTGAGAAGAGTCCTGATACATGGTGCAGAGGCAGCCTTAAAGCTTAAGACAGACTTCCAGGGGCCCGGCAGGACTGTTGGGGTCTGGGCTGGACACCATTCTCAGTCTCTACAAATACATCTGCTGAAACTCCAGAGAAAAATAAGATTTGGGCTATAGATGGAAGAGATTAGAAAGCATTAAATTTTAAATTTAACCAAATTTCCATTATCACTAGAAGCAAAAGCCCACACAAGTTCTAAGAGTGGGTGATAGAAATAGCAGGGATAATTTTTTGGAAATGACCAAGGTCGTTCAGGATGCTGGAGTCCACTGCTGCACAGAAATTTTATAGTCATCTAAGACACATACTGGAGACTGAAGAGCTAATAATTTTAAGTTAAACTTACTGAATAACTAAATAATCTCCAAAGATAAACATTTTCAGCTACACATACAGAGAAAAATGTTAGCCGAGAATCATATTGACAAGCAGTGACGAGGATGCTATGAAACAGAGGAGATCTGCTGTCAGCCTCAAGGAGAGAAGGGGAAAAAGCTTCGCTACTGGACCAGATAGAAGAACATTTACCCCCAGCTGTCCTCTAAGATTAAGGATAGGCTGGACGCCAGTTGCCTACCGCAGGGAAATCAAGTGAGCATTAAGAACCCAAAAGAAGATGCCCAAAGCAAATATCTGGGAGAGGACTGAAAAAAAGACATGTAGCTAACTGGCAAGATTAGAGCAGAGTATATGAATATGCTTGAACTCTGGAAGCAGCTCTCAGCAAAGCCCTGGATGGATTGCCAAGACAGGAAGGCCCCCTGAAGAAGCAGCAGCTCTACTTCTCTTGGCCCAAAGACTTGAGCAAGGTTGATTGGAAATTAAAAGACTGAGAGTGCCTGGAAGGGTTCTCAGTGTGTGCGTGTGTATACACACTCACACACACACACACACAAGCATATATATGTGTGTATATGTGATGTGATTTGAGAATGGGTGTATATATAATATATACACACAGCATATATATAGCTATTTATGGCTCAAGGCTTTGCTTGGCATTGAGGCAAAATCCACCAGGGAATGGGTCGAATTATTAAAAGATCCTGCCCTTGTGGATGCTAAAACCAGTAGGTGAATGTTATTGGAACAGGATAGACACACAGCCTCAGAGAGAATCACCCCAGTGATTATACATTAATTACAAAAGAAAGCGTGTGACACATTGCAATGGAGAAATCCAGAAGTCACCTCCTTAACCAAGTGAACACACTCAGCATCACCAGTAGCGGGACAAACTGCCGTTCTGTGTCCCCTGATTTGGTATATTAAATATTAATACCAAGAAGGTCACAACATCACCTGTGCAGTATTCTTGGCAAAAATGTTTAACCTGAATCTAATCGTGAGAAAACAAGACAAATCTAAATTATGGGATAATCTACAAAACAACTGGCCTGAGCTCTTTAAAATGTCAATGTTACAAACTATTAAAAAAGGCAGGTGACTATTCTTGATTAAGAGAGATAATAGAGGTTGACTAAATATGATGTATGAACTTGGGATTCTGGATCAAATAAAGGAAGAAAGCCACATGAGACATTATTGGAAGAATTAAGATATGTGAAAATATTCTTGTATCAATGACAGCTTTCTTGACAATTATCACGATGTTCTTAGGAGACACCTGCTGAAGTATTTGGGGTAAATTGTCATCATGACATCTGTAATTTTCTTTCTGATGATTTGGTGGGAGTGGAGAGAGGGTTTGGGGGCTCGGAGAAAGGAAGCACAAGTGGCAAAACATTAGTTGGTGAATCTGAGTGAGGCAGAAATGAATCTTTATTGTAATGTTCTCTCAATTATTTCAAAGGTTTGAAATTTTTCTAGATAAAAAGTTGGGGGAAATCTGCTTGTGAGGCTACAGAGGAAATATTGTGACACACCATTTCAGTATAATTTATATTCTCGGGTATACTGAATGAGATATGCTAGCAAAGGAACCAAACGTGAGTGTGTGGCCGAAAGGAGAATATTCCTGGTTACTATGCCTGAAACAATAACATCTGTTTGGATATTTGTACGTGTGCCAGGCATTGTGCTTTAGCTCTGTTTAATTCTCTAAGAATCTCAAGGGTAGGCAGTATGTGCTACAGATGAGGAAATTAAGACTCAGAGAGGTATGTGGTGTGCCAACGTCACACAGTAAGTCAATGAGCCAGAATGGAACTGCTGCTGGACGCCAAAGCTTGGCGTCCAACCTTTGCTTCGCACTGACTCTGTGGTCAGTGCCAGCTGCCCCAACCCTGTGTAGGAAATCAACACGTGACTTTTATATTTATGTTTGTGTATGTGTGTGTATATTCCCACAAATATACACGGATTTGTTAGAAATTGGAAAGACATTCACGTAATTTTACTCTGAAGACTATCAGTTTTGTAGTCACCAGTTATGAAAGAAATTATCAAGTTGTTTAAAACTCTGTTACTCAATATTAAATTTATTATTGTAACTCAATATTCTGGTCAACAGAGTTACCACATATACCGCAGATTGCCAGTTTTGAAGCAAAAAAAGATCATTTCAAAACTATTATACTTATTTGTAAAACTCTGCCAAATGCGATAAGTTCTTTATGATAGTAGCAATATAGATAAAAAGACCATCATTTACTAAAATGTCCCTTTTAGCTTTCCAAAATGCTCTCACAGTTATCCAACTTTTCGTCAGCTCTGTAACATTATTAACATGGATGGAGTCGGGCGTTGGTGCTGTAGGGATAGAGCTCTGTCGCGACTTATTTTATGATAGTTCTCAAATTTTTCTTTTAAAAACATATTGCTTGACTTGTGTCTTGTTTGCATAAATTGGAGGGCAGAATATGTGTCTTTGGCTGTCCTGGTGAGTAGAGAATTTGGTTTTTAGAAAGCCAGATCAAACAATCTTGGTAGATTAGGAAGGTGTAACAAATGAAGGCAATGTGGCCTGGGGCTGAAGAAAGTAGATATAAAATAATTCCAGCAAAATATTTCGGAGAGTGCTGGTGCAAATATTTCAGACCGGTAGATGACCTGGGATGATGGGTTTCGACACCAACCAGGTCATACCTGGCATGATGAGAGGCAGAGTTGCACGGTAGTTAAGAACATCCATTCGGGAGTTAGTCTGCTCAAGTTCAGATTCTGTCTTGACAGTCTTCTAGATGCATGACCTTAGGCAGGTTATTCGACCTCCTTGCCCCACTCTGTTTCCTCATCTGAAAAGTGGGAAAAATACAAGTCCCCACCACAATGCCACCTAAATTTGATACTTTGGTAACAGAGAGCCCCAGTGATCAAATAAAAGAAGTCCACCCCAAGAAACAAGAAGCTCAGAAATATTGTCTTCCACTCAAGGTTAAGAGACACCCTGAGTCCCAACGGTGTAGTACATGTGGCTTAGCACGTCTGGTATTTCATGTGACCAAGATTAGGAAAGTCTTTGGATGGTCATTTGAAGGCAGCAGACAAAACATTCTAGAAAAAGACTTGGAATATTCTGAGTGACTTCTATCAGAAATGCAGTCACTTAGTGATAGTTATTTGCAAAGTTATGATTCTTTGCTGAGATATGCTCTAGCCCCCAGGGCATGGATACCTCAAACGTCTCTGCACCTCTGTGAAGCTTGCAGGAAAAATTCCTGTAATGCAAAACCTCTGGCAGCATTTCAAGGGGCAATTGGTACCTCTTCCTGGCAGACCAAATGTTATTACCTTTAGGGATTGTAAAAAAAAAAACAAACAAATAAGGGGCTATAATCCAGTATAAACATCAGAATTTAAATTAGATGAAACTGAGATGTAGACAGAGTCTGCTTTTTAAGTCCCTTTTCTTCCCCCTATAATCCAGTGCTGTCTTGCTGTTTTGGATATCGTAGGTTAATCTACCCAGGCCTGTCCTACTCGGCTAAGCTGCCAACCCTAATAAAAACTCCTTTTCTCGTAGCTAGGAGGAAAATAACTGAAGTTATAGATAAGGAGTTGCAAGTGGTTGACAGGTTTGAATTCAATAATTTCAATTTTAAAGGAGAAGTATTCTTAATAGGGCTAAAATATGAAGGAACTATTTAAAGAAATAGACCTCTGGCACTGCTGTAGGCCCCAGAAGCTAATGCACACAGATTCTTGATGTAGGAGAATAGGCTTATCCCACTTCTTGAACTTGCCAACCTTAAGCTGGTTCGTGGAGCACCAAAGCAATGCCCAGATGTCTGGCTGGTATCTCCATCGGAACACAGTTCTTCCGCACAGACCCATTAGCAACTAAGAGTAACCATACTTATGGGCAAATATCACCACAAAGAGGTGAAATGACTTGGAACTGGTGAGCCATGCAGCGTTGTTTCAGTCCATTTCTTGCATGTCACTAACTGGGAGGCTCTTAAATGTGCAATTAAGATTCTTACTGGAGTGGAGCAAGACCCTGGACACATCACCCTGAATGCTTGTCCTTGCTGCCCAATATTTCCATGTTGATAACCATAAGGTACAAAGGAATATGAAGGACAGTCTGGAAGAAGCCCTCAAGTGACAAAACGACAGATGAGGTAGAGAGTGGCTGGGAGCAGAGACAGTCCCACCTGCTTTATCTAGGTGATAGCGGGTGCATTTATAAGCTGATGACGTGGATAGAGTCTTTCTCTTCTTCAATGTGTCCTTGTTCCTTCCCTGCTGCTTCCTTGAGTCCCTGCCCATCTTACCGCTGGGGTTTCAGGAGTTCTCTGCTTGGGTCAGCCTTGGTGATGAAGGCTGAGAGCACTCTGACAGTACTTCCATCTTTGTTGATGTTCTAGAAAGCAGGCTATGGGTTGCAATGAGCTTGGCATTTTCTCAGCTGTGGCACGATGCACTTGGACTTCCTTTGTGATAGGCCCCTCACTGAGCGTGAAAGCTGGTTACCTTTTTCCTGCCAGAAAACCTGGTGCTCTCATTTGCCATATTTTCTGGGTCTGCTGGACTCTGCTCAAAAAACGCCTCAGCAGAGTCTGTCGCTAGGGAAAAAGCAGCCCCTGAGAAAAGGCAATTAAAGGTAGTGTTTTTCTCTGATTCTTATTGGTAGCTGTGTTCAGGTGAAGACACAGAAAAGGCCAAGGCCCACGGCCCCTACACAACCTGCTTGTGCAGCTAAGCAACTTTCTAGGAGGCTTTCCACTTGGGATAAGAGCACTTATAGGAGACTCCCTCACGGCACAAGCTGGGGGTGGAGGACGAAACCATTTACCTACACAAGGAGGCAAATGTGCCACTTGCTAAGTCCAGACAGGTGGTAGCAGGAGTGGGGACTCCCATTTTTCTGAGAACTCAGTTTGTGTCTTGGGCTCCATTTCCCCCTGGTATCACCCGTAGATAAGAACATTCTGGAATTAAAGGTCATGACTGAAGCCATGTGAGTCAGAAAAGTGCTCTATGTAAGGAAACCAGTGACACATTCGGTGAAGTTTTCTTAGAAAATGGTATCATTGACTTCATCCTCTTTTGTGTAGTAGGATGGTCTGAATGTTTGTGTCCCTCTGAAGTCACATGTTGAAACCCAATCCCCAATGTGATAGCATTAAGAGGTGGGGCCTTTGGGAGATGAGCAGGTCACAAGGGCAGGGCCTCTGTGATTGTGATTAGTGCCCTCACAAAAGAGACAGAGAGATGGCTAGCCTCGTCCACCATATGAGGACTCAGCGAACGGACCCTCGCCAGACACCAGAGTCACCCAGTTTGTGGTATTTGAGTTATAGCAGCCTGACCTAACACATGTAGCCTGGAAATTTGGGTTCAATTCTGAAATCCCAGGGAAACAATAGGAAAAGGGATCAATCTCATAATGTTATCTATACTTGACTGTTCACTGGGAGGTTACAGAAATTATCATGGAAAATACTGCCTATATGGGTTCTTAACTGAATAGGTGATAATATTTTTTTCATTGTCGTTTTTGTTTACCAGGTTCCATGTAAGAAAATCTTGAATGCCACTACAATTTCACATTCAATTTAGAAAAGATGTATATATATATATGGGTAAAAAAAAAAAAAACACACCAAAACATACGAGTCATTTATCCTGGGATAATATTAAGCATTGGTTGCAGCAGTGACAATCTCTGGCATGAAAAATAAAGTCAAAGTCAGGATATCAATGAACTTTTTAGCACTTCTTGAGTGCTTTTATTACTGGGTAGATAGTACAGTTATCCTGTCCCTAAAGTATCGGATGCTCTTATTCAAATATAAGTTGAATAATATTAAATCCACATAGTAACTATTACATCCCTCCTTTATAAGGATAACCAGGGGCTAAAAGTATATGATTACAGATGGCCCCACCCTATGATGGTTCAGCTTGATATCTTCACTTTATAGTGGTGTGAAAACAATGTGCATTCATTAGAAACTGTACTTTCATTCATTAGAAACTGTACTGGATTTTGAATTTTGATCTTTTCCTGTACTCTCTCATGGCGCTGGGCAGGGCCAGCAAACCACAGCTCCAGTGAGCCCGGCAATCACGAGGGTGAACAACTGACACTTGGCATCTTCCTGAAGGACACCGTGCCTGCTAAACCACCGAGACGCGTGACGCCCCAGCACCTTCGACCAGCTATTCTCGAACCTCATCAGGAGAGAGAGAAACAGACGACCCTGTCATTGTAGCAGCTCCATCAGCCAGCAATTAATTTTAGCTCAATGCTTCAAACATTCCTCGTGCCCAGTGAGCTTTCAGCCGTGTCAGCTAATGGTGAGTACTCACACAGCCATTCTGGTTTTCACTTTCAGTACAGTATGCAATAAATTACATGAGATATTCAACACTCTATTACAAAATACGCTTTGTGTTAGATGATTTTGCCCAACTACAGGCTGATATAAGTGTTCTGAGCATGTTTAAGGTAGGCTAGGCTAAGCTGTGACGTTTGGGAGGTTAGGTGTGTTAAATGCATTTTCAACTTGTGATGGGTTCATCAGGACGTAGCCCCATTGTGAAGTCTAGGAGCATCTGTGTTTCTGGGAAGGGCATTCTTCTTTTTTTCCCTTTTGTAAACCTATTTTTGATTATGACCTTCAGCACCCGCAAATGAAGTTGTTTGACCCCTGAGTGAAGTTGTTGAAAGCTCCATTGCCCTTTGGTGAATACATAAAATAAACACCTTTCCAGTGGAAAGGGTCCCTATTCTCATTGGTGAGAAATACAGAGTTTCCTAGGGTGGTTCTCACACTTCTGTGCTTCGTCTAGAGAGTGCGGTCTGTGCCAGCAGTGCCCCTTGCCAACGTGATGTGGACACACATGGGGCTGAGAAGTAAACTCTGTTTAAGCCACTGAGATATTAATATTAAATTTTGTTTGTTTTGTTATTTAGCTCAACCGCTCAACCTAATACACCCTTCAATTCCCTTTGTACACTCTTGCCAGGGTGATCTTCTTCAATCACAGGCCAGATTAACCCCTACTCAAAAGCCATCAGCGGTTCATCATTACCCACAAATATGAAACTCAAATCTCTAGCTTCCAAGAAAGCACGAGCTCTGTTCTCTAGTTCCTCTCTTCACTTTCTTGCCATACCTACGTTCCAGCCCTGTGTGCTCATGGTTACCTTCAAATGGTCATGTCTTGACTTGGGATGTAACCTTTTCTGGAATGTTTTGCTCTGATTATATCATGTTGAAATTCAACCATCCTTTAAAGCACAGGTTCAAGTGGTAAGACTTTTCTGATCTCATAAGTAGACAAGTACTCCCTTTCATCTGGGATCCCTGAGCAAATTGTATCTCATTTATAATACTTATTAATTTCTATTGCATAATGCAGTTATTTGTGCATATGTTTCACTTCTCCTATTAGACTATAAGCCATCTTAAGGCAAATAAGAGTATTGTTTATTTCTGCAATTCTCTACAGCACAAAGCTGTATAGTTGTTCAATAAATCATTCATGAATTAGACATTAATCTTCCGGGAAGGATGATGGAGTTCTATTTTAAATTCCAAATGATCATAGTTCAGTAAATGGCTAGAAATGCCACCTGTAGAGTGGACATGCATTTTCCTGGTGAGCCGCCTCCTTTGGTGGGAGATTCTGCAAGACCACCCCTGGGCGGGGTGTCAAAGAGAGCCTGGTTCTCAGGAGGGTCTGATAAGACTTTACGTTCATGGTTGGTTACGTGTCTCTATTCTGAAAATAAGCTAAAAATTAGAGGAAACCCTTATGCAATAAAAGATAAATATATTTAAAGACCCCAAAATGGTCTTTGAAGCAGGAATGAAATTGGTTTCAGAGTGACCTGCTATATGAAGGAAGTTTCCCAAGGAAGGATAGCAGTGGGCATCGACACCTTGGAGGAGCCAGTTGTTGGAGGGGAGAGAAGAGACTCAGTGGAAATGGCTGCTTTAGAATAATCAGTGATGCGGAGGAGAACAGCCTAAGTGATTGGCTGGGGAAGTTCTTCAGTCTGGTGACACAGGTCAGGGAGATCATGCCATAAGCCAGGCTAGAGCGCTGTAGGTGGGAAAAGGCAGCGCTTGTGAGGAAGACATTTGTAAATTTGGTGCTGTTGGGTTGAATCTCTGTGGCTGTGAATTGAAGAACACATGAGCTCAAGATCCAAGAGGAACAGACAGTGGCAGAGTATAAACGAAGCATGTTGCCGAGATGGTGCAGAGAGGCAGAGAAACATGAGGGTCCACCTGGTCTGGAAGCTGTGCTGATCTAAATCTCCTTGGGTTGGATTAATTTTACCATCTGGTCCAAAGAAACCTCGTAAAACTGAGAAGCCCGCAGGCTATGCCAAGCCAACTCATGCGCGTTTAGATATTAGATAAAACAAAAAAACATTCCACACAATTATAGAAGTTAACAAATTTATAATATAAATTTACCAAGTACCATTTTCTGATTAATGTTTCTCTTAAGGTAGCCAGATCGTGTTCCTCCTTATTTTGGGAAAGAATTTAAGAAATTTGTCCCTCCCACACACACCATGGCAGGTATGTGAGAAGTGGAGTATTAAGACACACCTAGATTCTGGGTGTGGTGGAGGCAAACACTTTACACACACACTAGATGCCCAGAAAGGACCCTAGAAATGGGAAAGCCACAGAGAAGGAGACAGTCGTGAGTCAGAGCCCCTCTCCTGTGGTCCGTGCCCCTACACGTTCTTTCCATTTCCTAGAGCTGCTCATTCTCTCGCCTCTCTGAAGGAAAAATGGGTGCATTTCTTTCATGAAGAGAAAATCTTTGGCTCTGATTATAAACTTTAAAGTGTCAGGAAGGAGGAGAAATGCATGTATACTAAGGCATGTGTGAACAGCTATTCTCACTAAAATTGTTGAGATTTTAATAGTTTTGCCTCAGTGATTATGTTGGGGGTCAGACTGGACTCAGGGCTAAAAAGACATTGGTGATATGAATGCAGAACACGACCGCCTGAGTCTAATGGATTCGAACAGACTGAAAGACTAGATAAAACACCAGGTCTAAAGTTCTTAGAGTCAACAACCAGAAGGGAAACAGAAATTAAAAAATCAAAAGCACAGAAACTTCAACAAAGTATGGTATAATGAAGAGGGTGAGCTTTGGAGTTAGCTTAACCTGGTCCCGGATTCCAGATCTTCTACCTACCTTGGGCGAGTTGCTTAATCTCTGGCATCCATTGCAGGGGACCTTACTCATGAGGACCCAAAAGAAGGTCAGGAATTGATGACTCTTCATTCAGACATCCACAAATGTTTTGAGTTTCTCCTCTACACTAGGTGCTTTAGAAATAATGGTGGGAAAAAAGTTGTCCACCTTAAAGAAACTTATACTCTCCAGAGAGTGATAGTTAAGTACAGTGAAATAAGAAGAGAGAGATGTACAAAATAGATAGGATCCCTAGGAGAGTTTAATAGTAGAGACTCTGAGCTTGCTAGAGTACATCCTGATAGAACAAAGTCACTTTTTAGAGACTATCGTCTAAAGCAATGATGCCCAATAAAAATTTCTGCGTTGATAGAAATGTTCTATAACTGCATTGTCCAATATCATGGCCACTAGCCACATGTGGTCACTAGCACTTGAAATGTGGCTGGTTTGGCTGAAGAATGGAATTTTAAATTTTAATTAATTTAAACTCCAATTTCAACAGGCACAAATTGCTAGTGGCCACCATATTGGACAGTGCAGATCTTAAGGATTGTCTATACCGTTATTTAATAAGTATAGACAGTCACTGGGTGCGTCACTGTCTTTTTCTAGCTGCCTTGTCTTTGAGCCCTACAAGGTCACTCTTCCCAGTCCCTTAGGCGATGAAAAACCAAACTTAGCAATGTATAAAGACCACCATTCTCACTGGTAGGTGGGTCTGGTCTTTGTGGCATTAAGTCCGTTTTGCCAAGATTATATTTCTAGGAGAGTACTTGTCACATTCTATTTTCATAATAATGGTATTTATCATTTGTTAGTACATTCTATATGCCCTTCACTCATAAGCAGTGATCTACCAATATTACATCAATTAATCTTCCCACCAACTCAGTGAGTATGTTCTTCTACTATTAACAAGTAGCCAGAAAGCAAATACATCTTCTTCTAAAATCCATGTTCTTTTCAGTATCCTACAATATCTCTCTAAGAACCAAGGGTTGGTGTATAATCCCTTGCAGCCTGAGCAGGGGTGATTTTCATTCATTTATTCAAAAATTATTTACCGACTGACTGTTAAGTGCCAGGCACTATGCCAGGCAAAGTACATAGTAAGGGATCAAATAGAATTACTTATTCCAGCTGACGTTGAGCATGTTTTCTAGTAAATGCTGGTTTTCTGAGGAAGAAATTTGGTAGATTCTGTTAAGTAGCTAGGAATCCAGTGCTTATGTGCTGCACACAGCATTTACACTGGAGCTATTCTTCTGATGTTTGAAATGTGTGACAATACTCTCTCATGGCTAGGACATGTGGGTTTTTTTTTTTTTTGCCATTAAAACATTATGTTTCATTCACTGAAGGGTTAAAATCCTAGAATTACATCATGAATTCCATGTGTAAGCCAATTTCACAGCCTTAGAAATGCCCAAGATTAGTATTGAAGTAGCTGACCACAGCTCTGTGATAAATTCACCAGGCTGTTAATTGTGTTTATAAAATTTAAATGCATGAGAAATGACTATGAATATTTCTTAAGAATATAAACATTTTATTGAATAAATAAGTGAGACTTTATAAGAGGGAAGAGAGTACCAAATATGATATAACATATTGCATCAAATTATAAATGTTAAGACATCTATCATGATTTTATGTACCAGAAAAATGCTGCCAATTAAATCATGACAATGCATTGTCACATTGAATTTTTACTTAAGACTTTTAAAAGGAGCTCTTTTAGCTTATTTAAACATAGCTTTTTAAATATTACTTATCTGCCTACATTAAAAAGAAAATGTAAGCCAGTGATTTGGTTAAGGAATTCCTATAATGGCTATATGGGGAATTTGACTTTTTTGAATTGTTTTCAACTCAGAGTTATCAATATCTGTGTTTTTGCACACAATGTCGGCTTTTGTGCTGTCAGGAGCATTGGGATCCAGAATGTCTTAAATGCTTTCCTTCTGGGATTT
>CAUYSK010025352.1:0-45888 GCA_963575035.1 Avahi laniger | reverse complement strand
GGCAAATACAGCAATAACAAAAATAAATACATGGGAGTTGATTTAAATTAAAATGCTTCTGCACAGCAAAGGAAAGAATCAGAGTAAATAGACAATCTACAGAGTGGAAGAAAATATTCACAAACTCTACATCTGACAAAGGGCTAATATTCAAAATCTACAAAGAACTCAAATCAGCAAGAAAAAAAGCCCCATTAAAAAGTGGGCAAAAGTCACGAACAGAAGTTTTTTTCAAAAGAAGATAGAAAAATGGCGAGCAAACATTTGAAAAAATGCCCAACATAACTAATTACCAGGAAAATGCAAATTAAAACCGCAGTGAGACACTACCTTACCCCTGTCAGAATAGATGGGTACACACGGGCACAGAACTACACAAAGGACATGAGAAACCAAGAAGGGGGGATAGTGGGAGGGTGAATGTGGGATAAAAATTTACCTATTGAGTACACTGAACGCTATTCTGATGATGGACACACCGAAAGCCCTGACTTACGCATTATACAAGGTATCTATATAACAAAAGCACTTGCACTCCCTAATTAATATTTTGAAATAAAAAAGTCCCACAAAAGAAATTTATAATTAAAATGAGAGATAAAACTACCAAAAAAAGAGAGAAAGAATTGAATTAGGTTAAATCAAAATGCACAAATGATTTACTTCTCCAGTAAAGAGTTTGAGCTATTTGTACATTTAAAAACAAGGGTAATTATGTGAGATAATTGATATGTTAATTTGCTTCACTATAGTAACCTTCTCACTATCTATATGTGTCCATAACATCATGTTGTATGACTTAAATATATTCAATAACATTTATTTTAAAAAACAAAGAGAAGGAGATCAGATTTAAAAAAGGCTTCGAGCACCAAAAACTCAATGAGACTTCTCAGTGGAACAAGGTGACTCAGCTTTGCGTCATAAATCAGATTGAAGTTTGGATTTCCTACTCAAGATTGTCACTATTAATTTGAGAAAGAAAGGAAGTGAAATTAAATAGATCTGATAACTAGGACTAGGAAAGAAACTTGGGTCTAGTTACTGGTGCCTATAGTTTACTAGAACAAATATACATGAAAGCTAAGTTTTTGTGGGAATTATATTGACAAAAAAACCCCACAAGTCTGAGTCTTAGGTAAGCTTTAAAACAACCTTTGGACAGGAAGTGGGTTACAAACATTATTTGGCTTTAAGGAGAGCAAACTCCTCAATATCCACTTCAGGTGTGGCAAAGGAAGATAAAAAAAGAAAGACAAGAGGATCTTCCAGAGGATGGGGCCAAGGACACAGAAGATGAAGAAATGGACTCTGCCCCGTCCGTGAAGTCAGGTCTTCATGGAGGAATCCACCTGCTAAGCCATCACTTTGCCCAGTCTCAACATCACTTATTACATTTGGGAAAAACTTTACACTTCCTGTTGATGTTAGAGTGAGTCAATAGACATACTCGGTAGAATGTATAGTTGAGAAGGTCATTGGCGTAGGCTTAATGAGGGCCCCCAAAGATATTAGGTTCTTTTTCCTAGAACTTGTAATTGTTGCTTTGTTTGGACAAAGAGTCTTTGCAGATGTGATGATGTGGGAGACCACCATTTGGGGAGGTTATTCTGGACTATCTGAGTGGGCCCTAAATGCCATCATATATACTTCCATAAGGAGGGAATAAAGAGAGATTTGACACACTGGAGAAGGAGGAGACGTGAAGATGGGGACACAGATGAGAGTGATGTGGACACAAGCCAAGACATGTCAGCAGCCACCAAGTGCTGGGAGAGGGTGGAACAGATTCTCCCCTAGAGCCTCCTGAGGGGGCACAGCCTGTCCAACACCTTGATTTCAGCCCAGTGAAAGCAATTTAAATTCTGACAACTAGAAGAACTGTGAGAGAATACATTTCTGTTGTTTTAAGCCACCAAGTTTGCAGTAATTTGTTACAACAGCCACAGAAAACAGGAAACTAATGCACTGATGCATTAAAAAGAGATAATATCACATGTCCTGTTTCGAGGGCTGTGATGATGCTGCAAGCCTGTGATTCTCTGGCTTGTTTATGAGTTGATAAATTTGTGTCCTGATAATTAATTATATGTGAAATCAAAACACTGGTAGAAATTTTGAATGAGATCCAAAAATGTTTTTCTTCTCTACTTGGTGACAAAGTTTGAAATTACAGTGGTGCGAAAGGACAGAAAATATCTCTGGAGAGCCACCTTCACTTAATAGATTCCCTTTATTCTAAAAACTGGAAATATCTTTACCTTTGCTTCTAATTCTAAAGCAATGTGTTTTGATTACAGAACTTAAAACTGAAAAAGAAGAAAATAACATTTCCCTCGACTGACCAATGTTGATATGTTTTTCTTTCACACATTCAAATATCTAAACATTTAAAAAATGAAAATATAGAATGTTACTCTTTGGCAACTTGCTTCATAATATTAATACTATAGATAACTTTCTGCAGCAGTATGTATAGCTCTACCTTCATAATGGGTCTATATCATTCCTTTATACAGATACGGTATAATTTATTTAACAAGTACCCATTGACGGATGCTTCAGCTGTTTCCTATACTTTTGGTGCAAATAGCAATAATTTTTCTTTTTATACATATTTAATGGTCCCTGTTTTGTCAAACTCAAAAGTACTTTCAGTTTAAAGAATACTCGATTATTTTGCAAAGGTACTGAACATTAGAATTAAGTTTGAAGTTAAGTGCTTATATTAATTCCATTAAAATTATTTAAAAGTTCTGATTAATAACCATAGTAATGGTTAATTTTTTAGACATCTGACTACCCAGTGGTGCTCTCTTTAGAAAATCACTGCTCCCCTTCCCAACAAGAAGTGATGGCAGACAATTTGCAGACTACCTTTGGAGAGTCCTTGCTTGCTGATATTCTTGATGATTATCCAGACAAACTACCTTCCCCAGAGGTAACATTTTGCCTGCGAAGCTCATGTTAAGAAAAACAGAACGAAATGAAACAGAATGCCAAAACATGTCACTGTTATATTGGCCCATGGAAGTGTGTTAGAGACCAATGAAAACACTTACTTTTATTTATAGTTGTGTATCTTTCCAATGTGTTGCCTAGAAAATGTTCCCGTGAGCGTTAGGTGAATGCATTTTGATAAAGAGAATACGTAGAGATCAATGTAAAACCCACATGTTGATTGTGTGCCATAGCTCATGGGTCCACAATTGGAAGACAATTTGGTATCAGGCCCTAGGAATTCAGTGTGTTTTATAGGCAAAAGGCTAAGAAAGGGGCAAAAGTTTTAGGCTATAAATAGAGTCTGTACCCATATCTCAGCAGCTGGGTAGCAGGTTCCCCTTTTACAAATCTGTTCTTTTTAATTTCCCTGTTTCCCTTTCCAGCTTCCCTTGAGCAAACTCAAATATTTGATTTGCACACCCCTACCTCTACCGTCAGGATTTCACTTCCCTCTGTGGCTGTCTCTTTGCTTTATCATTCATTCCCTCTCACAGCCTAATTTTCCACATCTCCATCTCGTTGCAACCTACCCAATCTGGCCTCCTCTTCCACCTGCTCCACATGGTAGAAATACTCTCTAGGGATTAGGGGGATTGGGGGGGGGCAAATCTACAACTAAAGGACACAGGGAGTACTAAAGGGAGGGAAGGTCATGCCTTTAACCCGCATTTGGGTGAGGCAAAGACATAAAGTGTAACTAGAATGTTTGTACCCTCACAATACCTTGGAATAATAATAATAATAAAAAAAACAACTTCCTTACTGATGAATTCTAATGGAGCTATTTCAGTCTCCATCTGATTGTGTCTGAGCGACATTCAATACCGTGGGCTCCTCCTTCCTTTCCTTGAAACACTTTCTTCTGTAACACCACGTTCTCTAGGCTTTCCTTGTTCCTCTCTGGCAACTCCTTAGTTTCCTTGGGTTTCCCATTCTCCTTACCCCAGATTTTATCAGGTGATAAATGAACTTATTTTTTTGCAGTAGCATCATCTAACAATCAAAGTTTAGTTTTGACATATCTTCATTTTTGGTAGATATAGCAATGTTTTTGTAATATCTGAATATTTCTCTTTATATTTTTTCCTTATTATATTTAAATGAGTGGAAAATTTAAAAATGAAGGTGTCGTAACACTAGTGACAAGATATATAGGGCTCATGATGGAATTGAGGCAGAAAAATGAATTGTTTGGTAAATGGAAAAACCGTGACTCTTTTGTCTCATAAGAATGCTCACAGACTAAATGTGTTCAATTGTGACAGAAAAGAAATGTTAAGGAACTTTGTGCAAGATGCTGCAAACATATCATTAAACATAACATTGATGGTCTAATTCTGGAAATTATAATAATTTTTAGCTTTCTAGTAAGAAAAATCTCTTCTCCCATTATATGTAAATCTATTTTTTAGCATTCTAATACATAGCTTTCATTAAAGTTTTGCTTCCATACTAAAATGCAGAGATTCTTTCCTACAAGTAAATGAGGAATTAGAGCAAAAATCACTTTCACGTACAGCATGCAGTGTTCAGTGTGTAAAAGAATTGCCTGGAGACTTGTTAAGGAGGCCTAATTCCAGCCCCACGATTTCGAGATTCTCTAATTTTGAAGCAGATCCTAGGCATTTATCCCTTTCACAAACACCCCTGATAATACTCTTCTTGCATGTGGCTGCAGAGTGTACTTTGGTAAACTTCCTGTTCTAGAGTACCATAGGGTCATAGTCAGAGAGAGAAGGCCCAAGCTGATAGAGTGATTTGAGTGGGTACCCGAGGATGGCAGAAAGGAAGGGGCAATCAAAGATCCTTGTAGAAAAGAACTTTACTTCATAACCCAGATTTCAGCATGGAATAGAACAAAGCAGACACTTTTAAATGTGTTTGTTAAACTAATGAAAGTCTGAAAAGGGCAGGAGTAACCAAGTGAAAGATTGGAACCAGAGGCTTTGGATTTAGAACGAGTGACATTTGTGGTAAATACTGCCATGCTTCTAGCTTTGACGGACAGGAAATATTAAGCCAATGATGCCTGTGTGTAATACAGGTGAAATTTGAAGAGGCTTTATAAATCTTTAATGGAGTCTATACTAGATGCCAGACGCTATGATAGACATTGTTATATATCTGATCTCATTTAATACCTTTTAACGTTGGATAAGAGAGTGATGACCTGAAGCATTTACTATCAGGAGTCGTAACATTTTAACTTCCATAACATGGCAAGGATTTTAACACATTTATCCTTTTCACGTATTTAAAAATTTTGGAATAGTACCCATTTGTGGAATATAAAAGAGCTGGCATACAATAAGCTCCAATCATAACAGGCTTATTTTTTTGTGAGTTATGGTCAATACCTTAACATCACTGTTTTCTATTGAGGTATCAATAAGGGTAAGGGAAAATCTAGGTGACTGGCCAAATTTATGGCTCTTACGATCCTACTACTTTGGGCTAATTAAAAATATGATGAACCCTTCTTAATGACTGTTACAAAGCAAGCTTACCTGTAAATGTGTAATAGTATCTCTCTTTCAAATTGTTTCCATAGGCACTAAAATTCAAAATATTAGTTAAAAATAAGAAAATAGGAACCTTGAAGGAAACCCATGAAAGGAAAGGTTCCGATAAGCATGGCAAGGTGGAGGAATGGGAAGAGCTGGAAGATTTAGAGGAGGAGGAGGATGAGTTTAAAGACCCAGTAGCATCTGATAATTTTTCATTAAAAGACAATCAAGACAAGGAAACAGAACCAAAAAAGGCAATTTCAGCAATGCTTTTCAAGAAAAAGAAGGTGAGATGATGCTTTGTGAAAATCTTGCAAGTGACCGAAAAGTATTTTTTCTTAATTGCTGGAGAATTTTAAAAATTCTGCAGAGAAAAGTCTTTTTCCTTCTTATAAAAACTCTAGTCTATCATTTAAAATTTACTTTGAAAAAATTGACAATGAGAAAGAAAAGTTAAAAGCTGCCTCTTAAAAACAGCATTAGCTGTTTTTAAATGTTTTTCTCTATAGTTGACAAATATTATGCACTGCTATGTGCTAGGCATTGTACGGAGTACAAAAGATACAGAGATAAACAACATAATTTCTCTTCCCTCAAGTAGAGACAGAGACAAGAAAATCAATGTTTATAATATATAGTATTAGAAGTATACACATTAGCATGACAAAAGAAGGTATTTTAGCTTGCATGTGACATAAAACCAATGCAACTGGTTCAAATAAAATGAGGCTTAATTTATTCACCCACATAGATGAACAATTCAGTGCAAGGGGTTTTAATGTCAGGAATGACTTGGTGTAGTGTCTTAAGCAAGGTCAATAGAACTTTATTTTTTCCTCCAGCTTTGTGCCCACTTTCTCTGCATTGGTGCAAGACCATTGCAAAAAATCAGCTTTGCATTTTTTCAGGTTCAAATGCAGTGGAATGCCTGTGTCTCAGCAGAGCAAGGAAATTTATTTATTTATTTATTTTTGTACATTGGTTATGAGCTGGTTATGCAGGCATCCCTGAACCAATTACTGTTGCTAGGGAAATGCAAAGCTGATTAGCAAGACCCAATCTGTGTGATCCACACTTGGACTGGGCATGAGCAAGGAATGTTTTCCCAAGCCAAAACCCGGAAAGCGGCTAACAGGACAGAAGAAATAGATGCTGAACTATAAAAGAGCAAATGTCCACTATATATGTGAAGTTAATTATATATGTGAAGTTATTCCAAAATGGTAGACCAAACTGGAAATATGCTTATTCATGATTAAAATTACTAAAGTTGTAAAATTCATAAGAATAAACTGAGATCTTTGAGAAAAGGGAAATAGCATTAATAATAATTATCATCCTCAATACTTATTACATTAACTGGGATGTAAAATTTAGGTCAGCTCATAGTAACACAAAATAATTTAGTCACAAAAAATAATCACTTGGCTTAATCCAAATAGCTATTGAAGAGATAATCTTATGAAAAAACTAAAATAATCTATCTGAAACCATATTTTCTTTATTGGAAAAGGATTTTTTCAAATGATTAGTGTAAAAATGTGAAATTACTGCATTTTATTTTTAGACCAGGAAGCTAAAAATTGCTCTGGCCTTATCTGATCTTGTCATTTATACTAAAGCTGAGAAGTTCAGAAGCTTTCAACATTCAAGACTGTATCAGCAATTTAATGAAAATAATTCTATCGGGGAGACACGGGCCCGAAAACTTTTAAAGTTGAAAGGTAAATTCCTATGATTCAAACAGATGAAGTGTTTAAATAAGTTGTATTCACTGCTACCGTGTTAAGGTTTAATCAATGGTATTTGTAAGATGTATATTTTCATAAGATTTCAACATATTTAATATAATTTAGAAAGGAGTTACTAATGTATGCCTTAGGCTACGTTAAGTTTTATTTCACAGAACTTAGCCATTAATTAACTTCTTTGTCTTGATATTTCTATTGAGAATGCCCAGTGCGGGCAGTGCTGTGGGTGAGGCTGTGGTGAGCAGTCTGCGTGGAAGAGCAGCAGTAGCTCTGCAGAGCTAGGCAGACCCAGGTGAAGGCACTTGAACTCTGTCCTGGGAACAAGGGTGAGCAGGAGGGCTCAAATCCCAGGAGTGGCACGCCCCACTGTGTTTCTGAAAAATGCCTCTGGTAGTGACAAAGGATGAGACTACAGGCAGGAAGGAGGTAATGAAGGTTTATGGCCATGAGATTGGAGACAGAGTGATTTTTATGGATTCAATAGGTATCTAAGAGGTCGAGTTAATTAGGTTTGGAGACTCTATGTCTAAGGTGAAGGACAGGGAGGAAATGGCATCCAGGCAGGACTACCAGGACTACCTGGAGGGCTGCACACCTCCAGAAGTGCCATCTGTCTCTGCATCTTCTTTTCACTGCCTCTGGTTCTAAATAGGAGGTGATTCTTCTGTTTGGCAGTGCCCAAGATGAACTAAGGCCTGGGAAAGAGAATGAGAAGCAGACCCTACCCCTTTTTCAGACTCACGTGGTGGGAATGTTCCAAACTTAAAAAGGAATGGGCAACTAACTTAATACCCAGGTGACTCTCCATCTCAAAAATTGCAATTTATCATTTTGCACGGAAACATTGCAGTGGGAAAATCAGCAACTGACTTGAGAAAAGCCATTGGCTGTTTGGAAATGCAGATTCTGATATATTTGATGGTTAACCTCATTGGGCTTGCCATTGGTGTCCAAAGATTTTGAAGTATACTTTAGTTCATATCCTCTAACTGCCTGTGAGAGAGACCCTGGATATTTGAAGAGCCTTTATTTTTTTTTTTAAACTGTGTGTTGTAATCAAAAATCAACTCGATAGATCTGGACTACAGTTAAATAATAGAATAGGATAGAGTAATGTAGAATAGAATAAAATGGAATAGAATGGAATGGAATAGAATACAGAAAAGTGTATTGTACGCAGTAAGAATAAATGCTGTTTTATGAAACAATTGTGTACGTTGTATGTGTGTTAGGCTGCAACATAAAGTGTGGTGAAAAGAGTTTGTATGGCCTGTTTTACTGGCCTCTGTCCTTTAAAACTATTGCATGGTTTTTGTTGTTCATGAGGATAGGACCTCCGGACACAGCAAAATTGTAATTCTCTTACTCTCATAATATTAAATACTTGCAAAAAATTTGAAAAAGGATTAGATAGTTCTGAGTAGAGTTCAAAGTACAGCATCACTATCTCTTAGAAAGGGTATTGAGCATTTTTCTTGCACCGAAAGTCAATAGTAAATGATTAATGATGTCGCCAAAGGATTAACTGCAAGGATCACTGTTATAGACATAATAAACATCACTAAAAATAATGTTTTAGGTAAATATTATTGAAATGGAATAATTTTCACATTATTTTAGTAAGTAAAAGGTGGCAGTTTATAAAAGAGAATAACTATATTTTTCAATTAAAAAATTAACATATATGTACAAAAGAATAGAAAGATACATACCAAGTTACCAGTTATTATTCATTGAGTGCTAAGATTATATGTGGTCTTATATCTTCTTTTTTTCTTATTCGACTTCCTCCTATTTCTAAAATGAACATGAACTGAATTTGTAATAACAAAGCATGTTTAATACCTAAAGGTTAATCACAGAAGTAACGAAATCATATTATGTTATGCAACCTTAGCAATCATTCATGTTTATTACTTTGTAGATGGGAAACATTAAGACCTAGGAGAGTATGTTTTGCCTAAGGACAGACATCCCTTAGGACTAGGTAAGGGAGCCTGGTACTTGGACACCTCAGGGTGTTTATATGTGGGTGGCTTCAAAATAAGCTTTCTCTCAAGGAGTGTGTTACTTTAAAAAATAGCTGTTGATAAAATTAAGTGTAATTTTTAAGTTGACAGTGCTTCTTAACGAATAGTATTTAGGATGGTGGAGGAAATGATTCTGTTGTAGTTTGATTTGTAAATATAGTGGGCCACAGGCAATCGCTGTTTCTCCCATGACTGGTCACCATATTATCAGGAATGGTTGTAGGAACAGGATCTGATTGGAGAAAGAAGAAAAACATTGGAGAAAAATGAATATGTGTTTAAAAATTTACAGGGTGTCAAATGGTAAAGAGTGTAAATTAGTTTTGAATTCTGAGTGATTTAACTAGAATATAGGTAAGAAGAATCATAAAGAATATATATAGAAACCCAAATAGGCTGTGTGTTTGTACGTGCATGCATATATCCTACAATTGTATAGACATTATCTTAGTAAGGAAGACATTTGACAGAATTAAAAGTATTGGGAGGTAGTGATTTTTTCAATAGAGAGATGTAAACAGAGATCGAATGGGGGGAAGATGCTGGAGGGGAGGGGTTGGGAGTTGAACAGGATAACTTTAGGGTTCCTTTTAATCCTGAGAATTTGAAATGCTCAATGGGATTAATTTAGCTAGAATCAGAAAGCTTAATATGACTTACATGTGATTCTGTCCTAACGTGAAAATCAAAGTAAAAAAATGGGAAAGATATTACTTTTGTTTTGAAAAATAAATGCATTTTATTTTAGAATTTTATATATTCTTATATCAAAGTGAAATTAATTTGGAAGTGAGAAAAATAAATGTAAATTATCTTATCTTTATTCCCCTTGAATGATCAGTGTATACAAATTGTATAACGAAATTATTATTAATATCTCAATAACAGTGAATCATATTGTAAATAATAAAGGCATGGATTGATTTTGATTTTCATGACTTGCAAATATTTTTGCCAAGATAATACATATCAAAATTTTTGTAGAATTATATTGCATAGAAATAGCAGCTTATTTAATTTACCTGAAATTTTTCACAGTGGTTTAATAATCTTTTTTTCAGTCCAAGAGTTTATTTGGCACACCAGGAAGTTCCTTACCAGAATATATCCCAAAGCAACAAGAGCAGACTCTTCTAATTTTAATCCTCAAGAATTTTGGAATATAGGTTGTCAAATGGGTATGTTATGCAGGATATTGAGTTGTTTGCAAAAGTCACATAAAATGCATTCATTTTATGAATTTATGAAAAAAGCTTCCTATGAAGATTTTTGACCTGGGGGCTTTGGGGTCAGGCACTAATGGTGAATCATAGATTTCAAGAGTTGGAATCATTCTTAAATGGGTTGCAGAGGGTGAATTTAGGTGAGGTTGGGGGACGGGGGTTAAATTCATGAGGAATGAGCACAAAACATATGTGGTAGAGGAAGGGAACGAGAAATCCAAAATGGATGCCAGAGGACGTTAAATATCAAGTTCCTTCACTTGAAAGATATACTCAAGGCCTCTTCAGATCACGTGACCTCTATCATGTATACTTCTATGTTCATAGTCTTGAAAAGTGAATGGGATTGCACACCCGTGTTATTTGTTGTCCCCACACTCTCTTTATCCCAAATTACACAGCTGGTACAGCACTGGCCAGTCAGAAAGTCAGAAAGTGTCTAGTGTAACCCTTCTCTTACTGGATTGTGGCAAGGTCCATAGGTTTGAGGAGAGGGGGAGAGTTGGGCCAGTGGGGAGGTGGAGGGAGGAACTGTCTACAGTGGCTGTTTACCAGCCCATATCAAGGTATTTTTATATTTTAACAATGGTTATCAATCTCTCTGCCTGTTTCTCACTTTCTCATCAAGTGACAACAGTACCTCTTGGACCTGAACATTTATGACATAGTTGGTGTCTTCACGTCTGGCATTTAATGTATTGATTTTCTTTATTCTCATATTTCTTGAATGTTCCCTGGCATGTACTCTGCTATTCTGTAATCTATACCAGGTGCCATTTTGATTTCTTTACTGAAAGCTATATAATAATTTAACTTACAGATTAAACTTTGCAACTCACTGACACACATTAATACAGACATGGCAGGAGGAAAATGTTTAAAAATCATGAATTATTAGGCTAATCATGTCTGTCCATAGAACATTTGAGGATACATAATCCATAATTAGATTTCAGTGAAGCGCTTAACGGTGTTTCTTTAACTATATCCTCTATTTCCTGACAATGTCAAAATATTTCTTTCTCACAGTGGCCTTAAATTTCCAGACCCCTGGTCTGCCTATGGACCTACAAAATGGAAAATTTTTGGATAATGGTGCTTCTGGATATATTTTGAAACCACAGTTTCTAAGAGATGCTAAATCAAACTTTAACCCAAATAAAATAACAGACAGTGATCCAACTACACTTACAATAAGGGTAAGATTAAAAACTTTCTCTTTTACATTTTTTGGTTATCATATAAACTAGATATTGTAAATTAATATTTCGAATTCCATTGATTTGTTTTAATGACTGTTAGAGTTCTGTTAATCTTTTCAGGTACTATAGGTGGGTGGTATTTCAGCATCTTTTCTTATCTGAAAATGTCTTCCTGTTGCATTTTTATATGAATGTTTATCTGCCTGTGAATAGAAATATTGAGGCTAAAGCCATCTGCTCTCAAGGTTCTATTTATATTATTCCATTGTATTTAGGCATTTAGTGTTGTGATACGAAGGTCTGAGTTCAGGTCACTAATCACCCTGAGGACATGCTGCTTTTCCTTCCCTTAACTTTAAAAATTTTACCAGAAAATTCTAGAAGCCATTTTCATTAATTTCCAGAATTAGGCTTTCGTAGCTCAGGATTATTTTCCCCTTATGTCTCTGAATATTATTTGATTACTTAAAAGTATCTATATGCTTTTTTCCATTGCCTATCCTTTATGTCTACTAATTTGTGTCAACTTTATCCTGTTCTCTTTACCTTCACATTTTGGGAGAGCTTTTAACATTTGTTCCTTATGTTGATGATTTAAACTCTGTAGTTGATTTTATTCTTTACTGATTTTAACGTAGATGTCACTTTTTCTCTTGCATTATTCGTTTTCCCCCCAGTTGCTGCTTCCCTCGTATTGCTTCCTTTTGGCTTCTGTCCGTATCCTGGCCAGCATGCTTCCCCCACACGCCTGTCTTATTAGTTCACCTTTCATCTTTTGTTTTATCACATCCCGTATAATTTTGTTCAGAGCAAAAGCAGTTGTCTATCATTTGTTACCATTAGTAAAGAGTTTTCGAAACCTTTCTTATTCTTTTATAACCTAAGTGCTATGTTTATTTTCTTTTTTGAATGTCATTGAGTCTTGAAAAACCTCTAGTTGCTTTTTTCTCTCCATTTAACTATGAGCATCCTATTTTAGACTGTATCTGTGCCTGTGGTTTGCAAATAAATAGGGTGGATGTGGTCTCTTTGGTCCCTCTTTCTATTAACAAGTTGCTCCTAGAAGCATATGAAGCATCTCAGATCCTAGTCTGGAAGTTTGGTAAATGCTTACGTTGCTATCCCTGGCCAGGTTGATTGTGTCTCATGTTATTACTCAGTGAAGCCCTGCCGGCTGAGGAACACTCTTCTGTCCCTCATTACCTGGTGTTCAGAGTGCACGAATGTTCCTTCCGCGACTGTGCACGGCTCTTTCCTCCATTGTCACAGCATGGCAGGATTTGGGAGACCACGCTCATCCACCTCAGGCCCTAGCCATTTTAGACCAACTGAGGATGGTAGGTTTGAGGGCCATTTCCAGAAATTAATAGAGAGAGTTCTGCAAAGATGAACGGGACTGAAATGATCCTGGCCCTTGCAATTAGCAGTGAAGTATGTGGCTGACTTTTTTACAGGCTGTTAAGGATTTTGTGATTCTAGTGTCGGAGCATATAGTGGACAACAGCAATTGCCTACAACGCTGGATGCAGCCAAAAATTGATTAGTTGTCACCGTTTTTGCAATCTGGAGCGGTATTGACCACTGAGCTTACTTTATAGTGTTATTATGTTGGCATCCTTTTTTTTTTTTTGTATTTTTTTAATGGTTGATCGAGTGCAAAGAACGGGCAAGTCAGCCACTTTTAAAATCCCTTCCTACCCCACACAAATCTCCCTTCTGTGCTCTGGGACTGTTGTGCTCTCTCCCCGCTTTTCCTACTTACCAAGTAATTCTTTCTCATTTTCACTTGGGATTCCTCTTCCACTCTCTGGCCTTAAAATACTTATGTTATCTAAAGCGTTTTCTTAACTTTTGTCTCAAGCTAAATATCCTCCTTAGATTCCGTTACACAAACATTCATGGTTTAACCACCACCAATGTTCAAATCTTTAAAGTCATTTTCGAAATCTAAAGACATATTTTAATGACCTCCTTAGCATCCTTACCTATTTAATCACCATTCTGTCGAACTTAAAATATTAAAGTTTGAACATCCTTTCCTAGTCAAATCTACTACCGCTATGTTATTTAAATCTCAATGAACGGCCCCTTCCCTCGTGCTGCTCAGACTAGAAAATTGGGAGCCGTTCTAACCTCCCACATCTCCTTCACTTCCCATATCCCAGACATCTTTAATTTCTGCTGATTCTATTCCTCAGTGTCTTCCGTATCCATTCTTTTGGTCTCACCTTGCTGCTGCCTTGTTTCAGGAATTTCCTACCTGCATCTGGGTCTGTTCCATTGGCTTACTAAGGGTTTCAAGTAGCCTGTCTGAGTTCTTCTGATCCATCCTCCACAAGTTGACCGGAGAGATTTTGCTACTCCACCAGTCTGATCATGCCTACTTAATATTTGTTTTCCTGATTGCTTTCCTAGTTAGGCCTTGGCCTACTTCTGTAGCCCTGTCTCTAACCCGTTCTAGTCTTTCACCCTGTTCTATGGCCATATGAAACCAGGATTCTTCTCTGATCATGCTTCCCCTCCATAAATTGCGTATCCTTTTTCCTCTCACTGGACTTTTCTCTCCTCCTTCCCCTGCCTACTGCATTCTGACTCACTCTTCAAGACTTAGGAATCACTTTTTTTTGGAACCATTTTCCTAGGCCAGATTAGTTGTGCTTCTTTTTGTAGTTTTTCTCTCTTTTTCTCTAACACCCTATGCATGCATATATTATGGCAGTATGCAACATATTATGGCTACTATCACACTGCATTATAATTATTTTCTTGTGACTTATCTTTGTCCCTACTTGTTAGAGGATTCTTTAAGGATAAGAACTATATTTTGTTTAATTTTTATTCACAGTGCTTGACAAAAAGTATATGCTTGATATTTGTAGGTTGATTGCATGGATGATTTCTTTTTCCTATTGAGAATGGTTAAGAGAACATATGTGCTTTTTTACTGAGAAAGTGAAGGTGGAAGGTAGCTGTTGTGTGCAGATGCTCGCTAATGCCACGTGTTCATGTTCCAAGGAGTCTTGTGTTGAGGTGTAGGTGCCATGGAGTGAAATAGGCAGGCCTAATTATTCTTCCAGGTAGCTGCTCTCATAGCCATGTGGGTCTTTATCTCTTGCTTCGATCATTCGAGGGAGCTTTGTGATTACTTTATGATCTGCACAAAATGTGGAGAGCGTGACTTGGGAATCAGAGGGCCTAGTTTTACTATTAGCTTTCTTACGTCCCTGATGAAAGCATTCAGTATTTCTGGTTTATTCTTTGTCATCTTTGAACTGAGAGTTTTGGTCTAGGTCAATGATTTTCAAATTTACAAAAACCATGAACCTACATTCTAAATTCAAATTCAAAATATTATGTCTGAGGCCAATGAATGAAAGCAGAGCTACTCTGGTTGACCACTGAAGGCTTTTTGTTTGACATTCCTTCCTCCACAGTGAGCTTTGTGAATTACAGTTTACAAATTATTTGACCAGTACTCCATGAATTCTCTTTTGGTTCTCATATCCAATTATGTTTTTCAAAATTAGACAATGTTTTTTTTGGAATGAGGTGTACCAAGCTTGTGGTTAGAGTCCATTACCTGCAGAGTGATATTTATCTGGTATGGACTGATATATGGTATCAATATATTAAATGTTTATGGTCAATGTTCTTTCTAATTACTCTGATGCTTAATTATGCTGCTTGATTGATCCTTCTATACTGATGGTTAAATATTTGCATAGTCACTCTGATTTCTAGCTAACGCCATCACGTGCAGGTTTAGGAAAGGAAAAATTATATATTAGCAGTTTTTCTTTTCTTTTCTCCCTCCTTTCTCTCTCCCTTTGTTCCTCCATTTTTACCAAACTTAATTATTTATTTGTTCCTTGTTACATAATCTTTGAAAATTGAAATTATGACTCAGTTTTTACAACTGCATTTTTAGGCTCATATCTTCCATTTCTTACCCTAAGTTAGTACATTTCACATATAGTTTTTTTAAATGCTCATTTTGTTCCCCTTTAAAGTAAAACAAATTTTTGCTTCAATGATTAGCTTGGCTAATAAAAGGCTAAATAAAACTATTATTAATTACTTTGTTAAACATTCTTTTGATACTCAATCCCTTATATACATTTGAGACAACTGATTTTGTCAGATTCAGGTTACTTATCATAATAATATAGGTAAGAATGAATAATGCAAAATTTCATAAAGTATTCACACATAAATTCTATCATCAGAAAATGCTATTATAAGAAGTTAGATGGTGCTTTTTTACGTTTAAAAATAATATTCATATTACTTTTAATTTTTTGCAGCATATATAATACAAATTTATAAATGGTACATACTATCAGAGTAACTCAGCCTAAATTATACTAAAGGATAATCATAACAAATGCTTTTAAAATAAAAATATATGTTATTGAGTCATAAACTTAGACATTGTGGATTCCACTATAATCACATTTCCTTAAACTGGAATGATTTGGACATATTTTTGGTATTTGTCAACTATTACTTGAGTATAAAGGACTCAAATTTTAAATTTGCATTATTTTCGAGTTTCAGTTTTTTGGGTGGGAACTGACTTAGATTTTATCAGCATTTTTGTGATACATAATTTTATTTTGAAATTAAGTGGTGATGCAATTTAATATTCTGCTAAATGCTGGTATTCATATATACTTGTGCAGCTCATCAGTGGTATCCAGTTGCCTCTTAATAATGCATCGTCTAACAAAGCTGACACATCAGTGATTATAGAAGTTTTTGGTGTTCCGAATGATCAAACGAAGCAGCAGACTCGTGTAATTAAAAAAAATGGTGAGCTCCTAATATATCTTATTGAACTTCTATTAGACTTCCTGTCGGAAAGCTTACAAATTGTACATTGATAGTTTTTACATATATTATTCATAAGGCAAAAGGTTTTCCTTACATTCAAAATTACCAAAATGTTATATACAGAAATAACAATTTGATAATAATTAGGTCATTTAGGTATATTTTCAGATTATGGGTGCAGACATTTATCTGACCTGAAAGATTTTATTACTTTTTTTAAAAATCTTTTACTTCCTTTTTATGTTTTCCTCCATATTGCTGAATTAAGAAAGACATTTTGACAGCTGCAAATCTGCTTAGCCTCTAGCTTCTGTGTTAAATAAAAAACTCGTGATTGTTCTGATATAGCATATTACACATTTTTACCTGACTGCTTGAATCATTTCAGATCAAAGATCTGTGGCATCTGACTCAGACTAAGGATGCCATAGAAACCTACTGATATAATATTTGGATTCATAATTCAGTCATTTTGCCAGAAAGGAAGTGGAGGATTAGAATAAATAATTTTGGTAAGATTTTTAGCATTTTGCCATCTTTTTTATCTTATGCAATACACTACTGGCATTGCCATTTCTTCTCTGAGGTTAAAAATCACTAAGGAAATTCGAAGTGGTAGGTTCCTGAGATTGACCTGAGTCAGAGTCACTTTGGAGGAGACCTTGGAACTGATCCTTGAGTCTAGAATCTTCTCTCAGTGGATATTCCCAAAGTACAGTGGACTTCATTTTAGAGTCTGTAAATATGCTCCAAGCTAAATGGCACTGGCAGAGGAGCAGGTGCAGTTTTATTTGCCTTTTTCTCTTTGGATGGTAATTTCTAACCACGTCCACGGGCTGCCTCCCATGTGCTCCCATGAATACTCCCCCAGAGTGGCCTCTAGAGCAAAAGACATGGAAGAGAGATTTGAGTAGTTTTTTCCGCCTTACCCTGTGTTATCAATGTGAAGGGATACTGATGATGACTTACCTCATTTGGCGCCCCTTAGAGTGGAAGGCGTGTTACAATGGCAGTGTCAAGAAATAGGAACTGTTGATGACTTTTAATAATCCATCTTTTGTTCTCTATCTGCTACCTGAATCTTCATTGTGAAATGCATGGAACCTTAATTTATTCAATGTACCCTTTCTAATGCTATGATTCTAGAATTTTGATTACATCCCTGTGTTTTACAAGACTATCCCTGCAGAAATTCAATTTGATTCATCAAACATTACTGAGCCTCTGCTATGCTAAAAGCCTGGCGATAAGTATCAAAAGACTTAAAATCTGTTTTATTAAATGCGTCCTCACGTATGTCCCATTAACTCTAGTATAGTTTACAGTTCAGTATGAGAGATGAGACGCAAGTAAAATTATTATGATACAGCACCATTAGCGCTTCGAGGAGAGTACAAAGAAGTGGAAGTGGAAAGCTCACATTTGGGATGGTTCTTGGAGCATGAGTAGAATTTTTTTTTTCCAGAGATTAGGAATAAGGACATTTAAGCAGAAAGAATAATACAAATCTTAAAACATGAGGAAGACATAATTCAAACATGCTAAGGAAACACCAAGAAGCTCAAGATGGAGGTGATAATAGGGTGCTTTAAAAAGATTGGTGAGAAATAAAATGAGAAAGTTACTGGGAATGGTCATGGAAAATCTTAAAAGCCATGCTAAGGTGTTAGGAACTTTCTTTTCTCTAGATTGTGGATAAAATTACGACTTTTAAGCAGGGATATGCATTGTAAAACTCACAAAGATGAGTGTTAGGCAGATTGTTTCTGCAGATGAGGTAGGAAGAAGTCTATGAGAGGGAAATGAGAAATACAAAGTAGAGTCAAGATATAATTTCAATGGTTAGAGGCTGTAAAAGTCAGGTTGTAAAGAGGGCGGTGACCTCAGGAAAGGAACAGGGGCTGTAAGTGAGAAACTTGTGGGAGAAAATGTCTAGATAGCTGAGCAAGAGGGATTTTTAAGATGACTTAGCTACTAGGGTAATGGTAGTGCAATTACAGACGAGACTCTGGGAGGAAAAAGATCACATTTGGTTAAAGTGTGGAAGTAATTCTTTAGTTTTGGTCATGTCTGGGAAAACTATATCCATCGCTATCAAATTTGGTATCCTGGTTTACTTTTTTTTGACTTTGACAACTAAAAGTTAGGACTTTCTCCTATAATTCATATTTTTTTGTGTGTGCGTGAGAGTGAGATAAAAAGAGACAGAAACTGACAGAGATAGAGAAAGAGATACGGAGGGAGGGAGGTGAAAAGGACGTGGAATGAAGTAGGGCTGGAGGAGGAAGAAGTAATCAGTGTAAAAATTTTCTGCAGACGTTTTTCAGTGTTTGTAAAGAATTGACTCTAAACCTGCCCTTTTACCCCATGGAATTATTTCTTTTCTTATGTCAAGGTAATACAGTCATTATTCCAGTGCGAGCCAATTAGTTTACTGTTTCCACAAGCATAGACTGCACCCCGGATGGCCATCTGGTGAATGTGCTCCTGTGACCACAGGTGCACCAAAGAAAACATAGATATAGTATAATTAGGCACAAATTCATCAATGCTTCTGGAAATGGACCTCAAAGAACAAAAGCTGTCAACAGAGCAAGTGTAGTGTTGCCTTTGTATGTGGAAAAAATATACATATTATTCCTCTCCAAACCTTTGAGTCTTTACTAAGTAGAGCATTTATTTAATCTGGATGTGAATTTCTTGATTGCATTAAATTACACTTTAAGTTTTGGATGATTTGGATCATACAAATCATGGTGACACATTTGAATTTCTTGTTTGGCAAGGGATTGGTTGTTTGGGATGATTTATTTTGCTAGAGACAGAAATTATCATCAATTTTGGATTTTGAAATGAGCACTTACTCAAAAGAAGGATTAAGAGCTGGCTTTAAAGCAGTCATTATCTAGCTTTCAGTCTAGCACCTGTATATGGAGCTCTTCCCTTAATAGGACCTGGTATGGAAAAATGATGCTACTTAACTTTATGTCTCAATTTCTTTGTTAAGGAAATGCCTAAGCACATCAGTCATATTGCTTAATGATTAAACCTTTCTGCTCTCAAGTCAGACTCCCTGTGTTTGAATTCCTGCTCTACCACTTAATAGCTGCCTATGTGAAACTCTTAGGAAATTATGTAACATCTTTGTGGCTCAGATTTTCCATCTGTAAATGGGGAGAGTAGTAATCCTGATGGAGTTGTTAGGAAGATTAATTGAGATGATCTATGTAAAGTTTTTAGAACATTGTCCAGGAATAGTAAACTCCCAATATTGTTATTATTCTTCTCTTAGTGGGTATGTTAAAAACTTAAGTGCCCTAAAACACAAACTATTATTATTGCTAAAGTGTTGAACAGAAAAATCATACAGAATAGGTATTATCTATTTTTCCCTAGAGATGGTGTCTATGATTCTTTGTATCTTTTTTTTATATTTTTCAGCTTTTAGTCCAAGATGGAATGAAACATTCACATTTATTATTCATGTACCAGAATTGGCATTGATACGTTTTGTTGTTGAAAATCAAGGTTTAATAACAGGAAATGAATTTCTTGGGCAATATACTATACCACTTCTATGTATGAACAAAGGTAATGTTCCTAAAAGTTAGGTGATTATACTAACCTTTAAATATATTAAAGACATACTTTGATATACCAAATAGCTCTATCCATAAAAATAGAATGGTAAGGAAATTTTATGCATCGGCACATATTTTTTTCTCTGTGGAATTACAGAAATGTGTTCTCATGTGGAAGATGGGGTGGGAGTGTGGAATTGCTGGGAAGACTAATTAGACAAACTTGGCGTGTATAAGAATTTCTTTACATGGATCATAGTTCTTCTGTTTCAGTGAAGAGTAGTTATGACTACCATAAAGAAATGACGATGACAATCAACCAGGAGGGAGAAGCAGTGACTCGTTCTTCCTGCCGGAGAAGAGACTGGGAGTCCAAGACTGTCCTTTCCCTTTTTCATGGCTGGCTGCCCTTACATTGCAGAGTTACCTTCCTGGGGTGATTCACACTGTGCTCCCAATTCCTTCATCTCAGTAGGTTTACTTTTCTAACAGCACCTGAGCTGTGCCTAGGAGACAAGGTCTTCCTGAAGCAGAAGGGCGGTGGCAAATTTTGGATTATGTTGCCCTTGGAGGGAGGAGAAGCGGTGTGCTCAGTGTTGGGCAGTAGGAAGTCAGAATTAAAAATGCAGATATTTAACTTTTTGTGGAAGATTAACATACAAGATGGAAATATAACTCTATGGGCATGCTTTTTAATGCATGCTTAGTAAAGATATCTTCTATCTCAGTAGCACTACTGGAGCCACCACGGATTAATCTGTTTTTATTATTCTAATTAGATATGATTCCTTTTGCAGGTTACCGTCGTGTTCCTCTGTTTTCCAGAATGGGTGAGAGTCTTGAGCCTGCTTCACTGTTTATTTACGTGTGGTACGTCCAATAGCAACTAATAGTACCTGACATATTGTTAGCTACGCATCACAATAAAACAGCCAAAATGAACATCCATATCTTTTCTTTTCTTTTTTAACATAAAGCAAAAATAATTACTTATAAAAACAGAAATATTGAGCTCATTTACTTTTAAATATACACAAGGGAGCATTGGAACAAAGAAAACAGAAACTTCAGAGGGTCCAGACCTGCTGTGGCATTCTTGTTAGCCAACTTCTCCTGCCTGTCTGCTGCTACAGCGGCTCTTTCAACTGGCTTGTATCATTTTTAATTAGTAGAATTTACGAGCTTTGAAAATATGTCTGATTGTAAAAGATATGTTGGCAAATATTTAGCAGTATAAAAGAAATGTGAAATCCAAGAGTGCTTTAACTTCTAGACACCCACCACTGCATATTTTAGTGGGAAGGAATTAGATCTCCAGGCCCTTTGAGCCTTTTCACACCCAGCAGAGTAATTAGCCCCTGTATTCTCATGCTAGTTCTTAGAAGCTGTGTGCACTGGAGTTGGTACCCTCTAATTATACAGACGTTTTTATGAGTGCATATAAAATTGATTTGCATTCAAACTGTATTCAGACTCCATATCTATAAAAGAAATCTACTATGTGGACTGACATTCTTGGATTGCAAATTAATTGGCAATATTTCTGAATCTGTACTAAATATACTTTCAAGATTGTCTCTTGGTCAAAGATGAGATTCCTGTGCTATTTTGTGTGCTGGATTTCTCACCATCAACAAGATTTTGCTTTACTAAATGTTATGTAGAAGAATATGTATCCTTATTAACTGTTCTTCAAAAAAATCAGGAATATTAATACTTATTCTACCACATTGTTGCATGGTAGTGATGTGAAATCATCCAACATAATGTTTGATAAAGTAGGGGCTCTCAATAGGTATTTGTTGAAATTGAATCCAAACTTATAAGTAAAATAACAAAAATGACTATTTGAGATGTATGCTAATGCATTATCTCTTGATGACCAGAAAATACAAAATAATCCATCTAGCCTGTTTTACTGTTACCATGGCTTACCCTTAGCATCAAATGTTTACAATAGAACGATCACTGAGAATTCAAATTCTCAAGCCACAGATAGTAAGAAATGTCTTAAGTTAGTTACCCAGTGCATCATCTCCCAACTCCTCTCTGATGGGCTGTATGCATTTAAGATCAGTGTACACTCTTCCCAGTAGGGATGTACAACCAGTTCTTAGAAAGATGCTTCCATTTTGCCTGGCGATGGTTGGGTCTTATTTAAATCATCTGTTATTCAGCATGACAGCGGGTGTGATATTCAACCCATTGACAAGGCTTTAGCATTCCCTAATCTCCTAAGGCCTTTTGAAGATCTGGAATTCCATGAGATTTAAAGACTTTCATCAAGTGAGTTTTTCAGGCAAGTTCATTAATTCTATAATGGGATAAACTTCTATTTCTCATTTCTACCTTCAAGCTTTGAAATAAGGGAAAAAAGAAGATATATTTATTTTCCCATCTTTTCTTCAGGTACCAATCAAACTCATCTCATTAACTTTGAAGCCCAAATTTTTCATTTTTTATAATAATATTCTACTCTATATCAGGAATACAATTTTGAGAGAAATATTAAATCATTGTATTTCCTGTACAACAATCTTGTGTCTTTAAATATTTTTGGCACCCTTTTTAAAAATGTGTGTTATTTATCATTAATTTGCCAGTTAAACGGAACCAATATTATTATTATGTTTATGATTTTCTCACAAGAAATTTTAACAGATGCTGCCCAAAGAAAACTCCACAGTCAGGGAAAATCTCACATTTAGAGATGATTGGAAATGGTGTGAGAAGCCGGCTTTGACTAAGGCTTTCTAAGTATAATTCGTTCGTAAGAAAAAATTGTGTTGGTGAGTAGAAGAAAAGAGAAACAAAAGAAAAGGCTAAATGAACTCTTGAGACTGTGACAACAGAAGATCTTTTAAACTTTAAACTCTTAATTGAAATGTCAGTTCCTCTGGGAAGCCATCCATGTTCTCCTAGATTAGGTCATATTCCTTGGTTTATGCTTCCTTACAGCTGATGAAAATTACAGCTAGGAACTAACTTCACGTTATCAGCTAGGCCTTGGTGTTGCTAGGAGCTCCCATGGAGCTCATAGCTGGGCCATGGTGTTTCTTTGTTGAACATAGTTTCACAGACCATGAACCCAAGACAAGGCTACTCTGTACCATGATAGAACAAGACAAAACAAGACCACTCCGTAATCATGACTAAACACATGACAAAAGCATGAATATTTTCTTAACACAAAAATGCCACATATTCCCCTATCCTGGCTGATATGAAGGGCTATTGATTCATGACCAACTATAGCTTTAGCCTTGATTTATTCCTCCCATCTTATGGATAAGATTTACTCCAATCATAGCATTGCCCCCAATTCTTGACAACAACCCATACAGAAGAGAGATCTACTTCCTTGAAACTTCTCCCAAATTATCCAACACAAACCCAAATCCAATAGTGAGTTCTTTCTAACATTCTCTTATTGAGATACCCATGGCGTCTTACCTCGTCTGCCTCCCTCATTGTAATGAGTGAAAAACCCAACTGAGTGTGTTCCTGGGGTCTGTGGCTGGAAAAACTCAGACTTCTCCTTTCATTACCTTGTATTGATCAGTGCCACAGAAAAGTTTAATTATGTTGTTAATTTTGAGCTTTTTATTTTTTAGTTTGTTTGTTTTTTTCCTGGTTGTGGTTGTTTAGGGCCTCAAATAGAAAACACACAGAGCACAGTTTCTCCACCTACACTTACCCTGACTTTCGTCTGGGAAATGGTGGTCCCTGGAGGTAAAGTGACAGGCTGGTTGCTGAAGAGTAAAATTGTCCTGTCTCTGAAATTAGTGTGGGGAAGCTTCCCCATAGCTGTAAAAAGGTCTCTATTTTTAATTTTGGATGTGAGGGAGTGTATTTTTTGAGGGATGCAGAGCATGTCCCCCTCAACAGATCCTTCAGGGGTTCCAGTCAAAACCTTTGTACAAATCTTAGGGGAGATTTAGGAGCCACGCTGGGAAGAAGCTAATGCCATTGGTTAGCACACAAAGAATAGAATTGCTTACTTTCAAGTAAGTATCCCAATGGGCTTGAACAATGGACATTTTATTGGGGAATATATGGACTGGATTCCATTTTTCAAGAGTTAAGATCCCTATATTTCTGGTACTGAAAAAAACATTTGTTGAATTGTGTTACTTTCAAAGTAATAACCCTTTGGAAATATGTGTACCAACTAAGGATTCTTAGACCATAAAGTTTGAGCCCTCTACAAAATTCAGAGCTAAACGACTTTTACCAGCCATCCAAAACTCTAATTTCAAACATCAAAGGGGTGGAATTTGCACCTACAAAGAGATTGGTTTTCTGTGTGTCTTCCATATTTATACACTCTCCTAGCACACAAGGGAAGCTGGTATTAAAGTTTTGACAACCTGCACCTTTTCTGGAATCAGTGCCCTCTTTATCCATTTTATGTGTACACAATTTAACTTTCTCACTTTTAGTCATCTTACCTGTTCTTCTCCCAGGGCAATCATGGTTCTAATGTGTTAATCACAATATCTGCATTGTTAGCCAAGGCCTAACATGTGCCTAATATTAAACATAAGTTAACCTTAATCTTTTTATCAATCCTACGTTATATTGTTAATGAAACAGGACCAGAAATATTGAGTTGCCTATGATCTACAGTAAATAACAGAACCAGGGTTATTAATCCTGGGCAGTCTGGAAAAAAATGAATGTTGTCACTTACTTCACACGATACACAAAAATTAACTCAAAGTAAGTCATAAACCTAAATGTAAAACCTAAAATTATGAAACTTCTAGAAAAACACAGATAGAATATTTTTGTAACCTTGGGGTAGGCAAAGGTTTCTTGGAACATTAAATGCATGAGGCATAAAAAAATATGATTAATTGGACCTCATCAAAATTTTTAAAAAAGAAACTTTTGCTTTTTGAAAAATACCATAATTAAAATGATAAGACAAGCTATAGAATGGAAAACATATTTTTAACATATATATCAAAGGCCTTATATCCAGACTATGTGAAGAATACTTAATAACTTGATAACAAGACAACCCAGTAAGAAAAATGGGCAACATATTTGAACAAGCACTTTCCAAAATAAAATATGTGAATGACCAATAAGCATATGAAAAGCTGTTTATCATTATCCATCATCAGGGAAATGCAAATTAAAACTATAATGAGTTATCATTAGAATGGCTCAAATAAAATATAATCGACCACCCCAAAGGTTAGGGAGGATGTGGAGAACTAAACTCATACACTGTTAGTAGGAATGTAAAATGGGATAATCACTTCATAAACAGTTTGGCAATTTCCTATAAAGTTAAACATGTACCTACCATGTGACTCAGCCACTTCACTTCTAGATATTTACCCAAGGGAAATGAAACACATTATCAGTAGTTTATTCCTATAAATCGTGTGCCCTACTATGGATATAATACAATTTGTTATCCATTCACCTGCTAATGGACATTTGTGTTGTTTCCAATTTGGTGCTCTTTTAAATAAAGCTGCTATAGACAGTCATAGAAAGTCTTTGTGTAGACATGTGAATAACTTGTTTTTATCCTATAGAACACAGCCACATTGAGGGGATGTCACTTCTGTGATTAGGCTACAAAAGATTGTGACTTCCCTCTTGCTAGCAGACACTCTATTGTTTTCTTGGCTTGCACACTCTGATGAAGCAAGCTGCAGTGTTAGAGAGGCCACATGGCATGGAACTCAGGGCAGCTTCCGTTGAATAGCCAAAGAAGAGCCAAAGCCCTCGGTCCAGGAGTTTGTGAGGGAATTAATGCTTCCAACGGCTACCCAAAGAGTGTGGCCGTGGGTCCTTCCCAGTTGGATTGCAGATGAGATTGCAGACCCTTTCATTACAGCCTCGTGACAGACAGTGAATCAGAGGATCCAGTGAAGTCGTGCTTGGATTTCTGACCCACAGAAACCGTGAGATGATTAATGTGGATTCTTTTAAGCTGTCAAATTTTGGGGTATTTTATTATATAGCAATAGACTAATAGACAATTTTTCTTTCTGGGACGAGAAAGAATCATAGATACTATGAGGCTTCTCTACCCTTCTTTGTTTATTTTTGGACTTTTGCAAGGTATCTGACCCTAACATTCCTAGAATTCTATAATGGATCCTGATGTAAAAAGTGTGTTTTGGTGAAATGTCTCGGTTTAAGATATTTTCACATAATAAATTTCCTATTGTAGTATTTTCTTAGTGGGGGCATACACATCATATTTCCATTTCGACGGGTTGTATACTGTTCTAAACATGAAATATTAAAGTTACAGTGTAAGGATTCCAGTGAGAGTAGCTGAAGAACAGAATTTTTTTTTAAAGGATGCTTTACCCTTTTTGAGGAGGCAGTATTTGAATCAATGTAACCATTAAAAACATGAATAAATTCCTTTCTGCCTTCAGCCTGTCTCCTTCATACCTTTTTAAATTAATTTCTAGAACTCTTCTGCTTCCGCTAAATGAGTCTGCTTTTTAATTTTCTTGTATGCACCACATGGGCAAACATTTCTGCAATTTAATTTATGCCATCCTCTTCGTTATGCACCGATCTGTGCACAACTCAGCCTTCGGAACTCCCTTCCTCCTGAAAGCCATTTTTGATTATCCTCACCTGAGCCAGATATTTTCTGGTAGCTCCTCCAGCCCTATTCTCCACCCTGCTCCAGCTTGCCCTCTGCCTAAGGAACAGGCCCACATGGACAACATCAAAGGGTTTGTATGCTTTCTGGTTTCCGGGTGCATTAGGCCATGGGGAGAAGCCCACCAGGAGATGGAAGGGAGGCAATAGTTCAGGGCATCTGTGCCTCAGTTTCCCTCCCAATGAGGTCACCTTGGGGTGGTCATGTTCCTCAGTGTAACTTGCTGCCCTTCTGGGTTCTGCTTAATAGAAAAGTCAGTGTCACTAAAGAAAATGTCACAGAATGAAAATAAATGTTCTGTTTTTCTTTTATATTCATTCCAGTGTGATGAATAGTGGGAGTAGAAATCAGCCTCCAGCATATGGGATGTTAAAAGTATATTAAATGATACAAATTTATTTTTATATAGCTGTAATCTAGATATATACTAGTTTTCTCTTTTTAATGCTATTCGACTTTAATTCCAGTCTGTATTGAGACTTACATAATCAGAGATAACACATTAAATTGATCTAGTTAGAAATGAGTTAGCGAGCACATACCATAATGAGTAAAAGTAAAGAAACAATCAATTAAAAGCCTAACCCTTATCTGAATTCCAGAAAGCTTTTGGCTAGATGAGCAATGATAACTGAGTAATAGACATGCTGAGAATGAAGTTAGAATGAGCAGACAGCTGTATTTTCTCATTAAAAATAATAACAATGAAACAGTTTTCTGAAGTAATATGTGCTAATTCTGCAACACTGGGAAAATGTCAAAAATCATCATTGACCGCAAAATAAAATAATCACTTGAAATTCAGGTTTGTCTTTGTTAACAAACAAAATTCATATGTTGTGGCCTAACCCCCAACGTGTATTATGAAAGGGGCTTTGGGAGGGAACTAGGTGTTGAGAATGGGATTAGTGCCCTTATGAAGGAGCTCCAGGGTGCTTGTTTGTGTACTCCACCAGGAAGCGTGCAGCAAGAAGGTTCTGTCTATTGGGAATGGACCTCGACCGGACGCTGAATCTGCTGGTGCCTTGATACTGAACCTCTCAGCCTCTAGAACTGTGATAAATAAATGTGTCTTGTTTATAAGCTGTTCCACTTATGACATTTTTGTTATAGCAGCCGACATGGACTAAGACAGTCTTTATGAATTTTGAAAAAATTTCAAATCTCCCTTTTCTTCATCATTTCTCTGGAGCTGTGGGAGACAATTCCCACAGAATTGTCTGCAAAAATGCAATTGTTTTAATATCTACATTTTCCAATAGGGTAGCCACTAAGCACATGTACCTGTTCACCACTTGTGAGGTGGTTAGTGTAGCTGAGAAATTGAATTGTTAGCTTTTTTCTTCTTTAATTAATTCAAGTAGCCACACATGGCTGGTGCCTACCCGAGTGGGTGGTATTGCTCTGGAATAGCTCTGGAGTGCGGGCCTTACCTGTGATCTTCTCAGGTTCAGGCTTTCGCCATTACGCTGACTCACTCATCCACAGTCCCTCATTCCACAGAGAGACCACAAGCTCATGTTATTTTTTTTGATATGTGTCTATTTCTTCCCACCTGTCCTCACTCTGCTTTGGATTCAATCCAATAAAAAAAGACTCCAGTTTCTTCTTTGTATCGCGCTTAACAGTTCACAAAATGTTTTTACACACACTGTTTAGTTTGATCGTCATAATAAATTTGACTAGAAACTATATTTTTCTTAAATGATTTTCCCAAGTGAAAGCTTTCTATTTGATTTGATCAAGTAAAGGAGCTCATTGGAAAGAATGTTTGACAATATAAACATCAGTGATTCTGGGAATTGGTGAGAAAAGTATACTTAAAATGGTTCAGGATGTTAATGTGACAAGAACACTGAATTGGACCCCAGAAGACCTGTGCCTGTCATGGATGATGATAATGATAACAGCAATGATAATTATAATAGTAATAAAGACATGTATTACCTACTACCCATATTCTATTCATTGCACTAACTGTTTTATATGCACTAACTAATTTAACCCTCACAGTAATACCTGGAGACTTTTCAGATGAAGACAATAAAGATTAAAGAGATTAAGAAACGTGTTCTAGGTAACATATGCTGGGTAGTGGAAGCTACCTTGGGTAGGCCCTTAACCTCTCATAGCTTATTTATTCCCCTTTAAAAACGAGGTTGCTGAACTAGATAATATCTAAGTTCTAGCTTTCTGGAGCACAGACAACTGAAATGTCTGAATCAATAATCTGATTTTTGGCAGTGTCCATTCTGATGTTGGTGTGTGTGTTTGTGTGTGTGAGTCACATGTTTGTAATTTTCACAATTGTGGAAAAGTATAGCAATGGGGTAGAATAACTCTTTTGAAAAAAGTTATTTCCTAAAATACTTCATTTTTTATTGATCGTGTTTCAAGGCAGCATATTTCTATCTAATGATTTGACATGTGTTATCAGATTCAAATTCATATTTTGAAGCTCTAACCTCCAATGTGATGGTGTTAGGAAGTGGGACCTTTTGGAGGGAATTAGGTTTAGATAACGTCAGAAGGGTGGAGCCCCATGATAGGATTAATGCCTTATAAGACGAAAAGACACTAGAGTTTCCTCTCTCTGCCATGTGAGACCATAGTGAGAAGGCAGCTGCCTGCAAGCCAAGAATAGGGGCTTTTGCCGACAACGAATATGCCAGCAACTTGATCTTGGACTTCCCAGCCTCCAGAACCATGAGAAATAAATTTCTGCTGTTCAAGGCCATCCAGTCTATGGTATTTTGTTATAGCAGTCCAAACTAACACAGTATCTTCTCCAATCTCCCCGAGAATATGAGTTAGATTTTTTTTTTTTTTTTTTTGAGAAAAAGTCTCACTCTGTTGCCCTGGCTAGAGTGAGTGCCATGGCATCAGCCTCTCTCACAGCAACCTCAAACTCCTGGGCTCAAGCAATCCTTCTGTCTCAGCCTCCCAAGTAGCTGAGACTACAAGCATGCGCCACCACGCCTGGCTAATTTTTTCTATATATTTTTAGTTGTCCAGATAATTTCTTTCTATTCTTAGTAGAGATGGGGTCTCGCTCTTGCTCGGGCTGGTCTCAAACTCCTGAGCTCAAACGATCTGCCCGCCTCGGCCTCCCAGAGTGCTAGGATTACAGGAGTGAGCCACCATGCCCGGCCATGAGTTAGATTTTTTAAAAGTGAGGGTAACTATACTTACCACACACCAATTTATTATAAAGATTAAATGAAATAATGTTTACTACAGTGCCTGCCCCAGAGTAAGGATGTAAAGCAGCCAGGCATATAATTGAAAGAGAATATAGCCCACTGGTTAAGAGGATGGATTCTGGCCATCGACTGCCCAGCTTCATATCCTTTTCTATCTACTAGCTGTGGGACCTTGGGAAAATTACTCTTTATTATTATTATTATTATTATTATTATTATTCTGCTTCAGTTTTCCCATCAGCAATCAAGAGAACAATCACTGTAACAAGGGTTGAATTAACCATTATGTGTGAAGAATTTGGAACAGTGCCATGAACACTTGAAACAGAGACATGAGTGCCATATTAGTATTAGCTATTTCATTACTATTATTATTATTTTCTGCATTTGTTTAATCTCAACAGGGGAAGTTACTCTGATGATCCACTTGGAGCTTCTCTCTTAATCATTATTTATTCATTGTTTTTCTTACATGTCAACAAATTTATTTTGTCTCTGCTCACATTCATAATTAAAAGTCTTAGAAGATCAATTAGAATTTTTGGCTGATGAGAGATCCTTCTGCACTTCTGTATTCTGATGAGTGGGCAGATATGCATCAGAGATGGGCAGGCCTGAAAGGCAGTGCCAGCAGGCAGCATTCCTGAGCAATAAATGTAGCTTCAGGGTGTGAGCGCTTCCTCCCTGGAGAGTGACAGATGGTCTTCTTGATGGGCTGCAGGGGAATTGGCCTGAGTTGAGCAGTGCTTTGCTGCAGGGGGGTGACTTGCACTGTGATCTGTGGTCTTCCCCAGCACGTAGGTCTTGTCGATCTTCAGTGTGCTGGAAGATGATGGCCCAGCAGGCATGGTCTCCTTGAAGGAGGCGAGGGGCTGTGAGGTTGCAGCCCTGGTGCTTTGGTGGTAGTAGATGGCAGGCAAGTTAGTGATGCTCTCGTCCCTGTCTCCCCTCAATAATTTTGATGTTCCATGGGTGTAGGTTGGATTTTATCAGATTTCCAATGGATATGCAAGATTTTTCTTTTCAAAATGTTCTTGGAATCATCTCAATAGGGAATTAGTAAACTGGTGAAATGGCAAAAGATGTATTCTTAGATTCTTCAACTTTCCAAAGAGTCATTATCAGTAGGGGAGTCCCTGGTAAATATAAATATTTTAAAAAAATTCGATGTGTTTATTCTTAAGAAATACTGTACTCTCTGTGATATTCTATAGAGGATATTGTTGAAAGTATAGCTGGATATATTTTTTTTAAATTCCATTACCTGCTAGTCCCTAAGAGACACAAAGAGGTTAGGATAATGCAAGTTGAGGCTGAGAAAGAGACAGAGACTCTTTTAGCATAATTATCAGTAAGAGATATGCTAAGTGGAAATGAGTATTGACTGCCTCAGAAATCTGCTTATGCGTTAGGTACTGTCTCCTGAAGGTCGGTCTTGGGTGAAAATCTTTTCCCATTTCTTTTATTCCTCCTCAGGTCCCAAAGTTTTCCTCTGTTCTCCATCCCGCACTCCACCCTGTTTTGTTCACTGGGAAGAGAATCTGCTATAGCCATGGGCAGAACCCCTCATCTTAGGAAGGCAGTGCTGTGTGGGGGAAGTTGCATGGACTTTGAAGTCAAGCCAGACCCAGGTTTGACTACTGGGCTCAAGGACATTTCTTAACTTTTTTCAGATTTCATTTTCTTTTAAAAATAGGAATACCACTGCTTAGTTCATAGAGTTTTGTGAGAATTATATATAAATCAGATACCATGGGTAAAGCACTAGCACAATGCCTTATTGCCTTATACATATTAGGTCTTCAATAAATGTTAATTACTTTTCCTTATCTCACTGCAGGAATTGGTGAACAAGAAGGTTCACTAAGAAAGGAATTTCAGTAAAAGTAGAGGAAAAAAATTTCAAATATTTTTAAAAACAAGCCAAACTCTAGCCTCTAGAGTAGTTATTTTACTAAAATTATATTCTCAAAACATAGTACTCAGTGTTGCCAAAGACCATAATAGCAACTCAGGATACCTGAGTGAGAGCAGATTGATATAGGTAATCTTGATTTCAGCTGCGCCAGGTGCCTATCTGTCTATAACAGTTAAAAGTTGGTGACTGTTAACTCCTTGCTAGGAGGTTTCTCCCATTAAGGGTTTAATTAAGGTTTTATACATATCTCTAAGTGGTAATCATATGCTGTTATATTTATAAGTAGTAAAAATTCACTTATGTATTTGAACTATTCCTGCTTTCTTTTAGAGCTTAGAAGTTTATAATGGTGGCAGCCCCTATCATGAGACCTTACTTGGGTCCCCTTCCAATGTATTCAAATGTTTTTACTTTCATTCTCTACTTGAGCCTATTGTTTCTAGCAACTCCCTCTCCTTGTTACGCATTGAGGATAGACTGTCTGGTGATACAGCCTACATCATTATTGAGAGGAGGCATTTTTTGTTCTAAGCCATGATTACTACTTTCTCTGCTTCTTGCTGAGAAATTGTGCTTAAGACCCTAAAACCTGCCTCCTAGGGAATTTTTTTGATAAACTTTTAATTTTATAACAGTTTTGGATCTACAGAAAAATTTCAAAGATAATATATAGAAATTCCATCTACTACTTACCCAGTTTAGACAATTATCTGTGGCCTAATGTGTGGTCTATCCTGGAGAACATTCCATGTGTACTTGTGAAGAATTTGTATTCTGCTGTTGTTGGGTAAGGTATTCTATATATGCCTGTAGGTCTGGCTGGTTTATAGCGTTGTTCAAGTATTCTATTTCCTTGTTTGTCTTTTGTCTACTTCTATTTGTTATTGAAAGTGGGATGTTGAGATCTCCAAATATTGTTGAACTATTTCTCCCTTCAGTTCTGCGTAAGGACCATACGTTCTTGTTACTGGTCTGCCTCATAATTTTTTGTTGAAACTAGACATTTTGAATATGATAATGTGGCAACTCTGGAAACCAGATTCTCTTTCTTCCTTGGGGGTTTGTTGTTGCTGCTTATTACTTTGTTTAATGTCTTTTCTGAACTAGTTTTTTTAAAGTGTGTAATTTTAATGTGCCTGAAGGCTCTTATCTGTTAGCATAGTGGTCAGCTAATGATTTGAAAAAGATTCCCTTAAGCTATTAGAACCAAAGTAAATCAATAAATTCAAATGGTCCAGTCTTTGTGTATGAGCCCACATACACAAAGAAGGGCATGCCTTCGACATTCATACTGGAGACTGACAACTCTGCCTTAGCCTTTGCTTTGTCTTTGCATAGAGTCTGAAGGTCAGCCAGAGATGAAAGCTTTGTGTCTTCTCGGGTCTTTTCTGAGTATGATCCCAGCCCTGGGCATGTATGTGGTCAGGTTCTAGAATCCCAGGAATATGTGGAAACTTTTCAACACCCTTATTCCCCAATGCATCTCAGTCTCCAGCCTGTCCTCCCGGGCTTTTCATTTAGTATATTGTTTGTTCCAACTGGTATCCCATGCCCCCAGCAGCACTGGCTAATACATTTGCCTTTAAATGTTTTTAACAAATTCTCCCTGGTTAGTCATCTCTGCTCTGGCAGAGTTCTGAGTTAGGCAAAATAAAGACAAACTCTTTGAGTTAGGCCTTCAGGGACAACCAGCCAAGTCAAAACAACCATAAATCTTTGTGGTCAGGATAAGATGCATTCTGCTTTCTTTCGTATGAGGAACCTATGCCACCAATGCAGGCTGTCGCCTTCAGGGCTGCCTAAGAAAGCTGAGCTGGGGCGCAGGGCATGGGGCCAGGGTCACTTAAACATCACAAAGCTTTCCTACCAAAATTTAGTTGTCTTTTATTGATTAAGTTTTCACTTTGTTGCTGTACAATTCGATTGGCTTCCACAGTTATGCTAAAGTCGAGTCTGACAGTTTTTGCCAGTATATTTTCTGTTTTTGTATAGAGATGGCACTTGGGACTTCCTTATAACACCGTTTTTGCTGATTTCACTCTCTGCCATTATTAACAACTTACATTAGTGAGGTATAGGTGTTACATTTGATGAGCCAATATTGATACATTGTTCTTAGCTAAAATCCATACTTAATTCAAATTTACTAAATTTTTACCGAATTCAAATCTACTCGGTTTTCCCGTTTCAGGATCCCGTCCAGCTGCCTACATTACATATAGTGGTCATGCTTCTTGGAGCTCTTCTTGGCTGTGACACTTTCTCAGACTTTGTTTTTGATGATCTTGACAGTTTTCAGGAGTACTAGCCAAGTATTTGGTAGAATGTTGTGAATTGGGATTTGTTGTCAATTCTGATGTCTTTCTCATGATTAGACTGGGGCTGTGAGTTTTTGGAAGGCAGGTCTCAGAGGTAAAGTGCTATTTTCATCACATCTTATCAAGAGTACATACTGTCAATTTGACTTTTCACTATTGATATTGACCTTCCTTACCTGACTCAGGTAGTGTTTGTCAGGTTTCCCTACTGTAAAGTTAGTCCCTCCCACCTTCTTTTTAATGACGTCTTCTTTGGGAGGACGTTACTATGCATAGCTTACATATAAGGAGTAGGTAGTTATGTTCCATCTTCTAGAGGCCGGAATATCTGTGTAAATTATGTGGAATTCTTCTTCATGAGAGTTTGTTCCTTTGTCTCTTATTTATTTATCTATTTATTTAATCATTTATAGCAGTATGGACTCTTAGATAACTACTTCATACTTTGGGTTATTATTTTATACTACCTGCCCAACTTGTCCCAGCTCGGGCCACTGGAGACTCTGTCAGGTGGTTCTTGGGTCCTAGGGAATATTTTTTCTCCTCATCACTACATTTGTTCCACCTGGAAAATCACTGACAGCAATTCTTCACCTGAAGCAGCAGTTGATGTTTCTAACGCATAAGAGTCTAGTGCCGATTAATATTTTTTGCCATATGAGTTTCAAAATAGTTTCTCTTCTCCGTTTTTAAATTTCACAAGTTTTGAATAGTCTTTTTCTTGTTACAGTTCTTTTTCTGAACATGTGGGAAAGCCCCTGGTATTATTTTTCCTTTTTATTGTTTCCATATCCTTTGCAGACAGGTTCTGCTGGGTTTATAACTTTTTATTCAGCTTCTTGTATTGGTCGCTTTACTTCTCTAACTTACGTGGTGATAACCTGGTGTCCTGGAGCTGAGAGCCTTTCTTGTTTTTCCTTTCCCTGTGCTCTCTGACCCAAACATTTGCTTTTCTTTCTACTTTCAACGTTTTCTCTTGAATAGTCCCACATTGAGAGAGATGAAGCCAGTGAGGTTGAGGTTAGTCACACATTCCTTGTTCAAATAAGTCTTCATATCTTGATCCTCTAGAGTAAAATAGGCCCACCTAAAAGACAGCATTGATCTCAGACCAACATTGGTCCAGCCCAACTATTGACCTATAATCATCTTGTCTGATTTCTCTTTAATAAGTTCTCTCTTTGCTTTATTTTAACCTAGAATACTAGTTCCATACTAGTTTCAGAATATTTTTCCTCAGGGCACCCCCCAGCAATAATTCTGTTGCTTTGAAATTCACACAATAGGTAGTTCTTGAGTTCTTTATACTGATCTTCCTGGGATTTCCCTCTCAAATCTGACCAGATTTCTTAACAACTTGGAAGATCTATCCCAGTTTTTAAGGGAAGCTGATTCAATTGTTCTTACCAAATTTTGTTACTTTGAGAGGGATCTTTAAAAAATTTCGGATTCTGGATCTTTCCAGGAAATCACTATATCTGCTCTCCAAGGCTTTTCCTCTTTTTATCTGCTAGATTTTTTTTAAGGTACCAGCATTCCTTTCCAAAATGGTCTCAACTAAAATGTACTGCTCTTTTCTGTTATCTTCTTCAAGAGAAGTTGGACTTGAGTGTTCCGCATTTTTAACTTTATAGTCCTCTCTCCTAAGTCTTAGCATCTCATTTCCCCTTCATATCTGCCCAGTCTGTGTTTTAAGATCCCAATGTTATTTTCAAGGAGATATATCTTTCGTTTCTACTCCATTTGAAACTTTCTATTTTATTTTCCTTCTTCACTACCCTTGTTCTGATAATAATAAATAAGGCTCCTTTTTAAACTACTCAAGTTTTTTCTTGATTCTTGGGGTAAATCAGAATCACAGAGCCAGGGGCTGTCAGGCACAGGCCTTTAAATTGCCTTCTCAGTTTCTGGACATGCAATATTCTCAGTCACTTATCTCTCCACTTCAGCCTAGAGAGAAGGCATATTCTCTTTATATAGAGTCCACATTCCTTTTCATTTAAATATTAATAAAATACATTTTCTTTCTATGATTATGACCATAGTTTAAATCTTTGAACTCTAATAGTCAGTTTCTTCAATTTGCAAACTTCAGAGCCCACTTACTACTGTGTGGTTGAGGTGACTGAAGGATACAGACATGCCACTTGAATTCAAGTTTGGTTTTGTCTCCTCCAGTACTTTGCCACCCTAAAGCCACTTCAAAATAGCACACACAGACAAAGGAACGTAATTTGGTGAAGTTTACACAATTGACAGGCATAGCCTGGTCCGGAGCTAAGAATTTCATCCTACAAATTTATTAGAGTCTGTAACCTGTTTTGAATTCAGCCACTGTTCAAATTTTAGGCCTAGTAGGTTGTGATTTGGCTGAGAAGTCCATTACATCAACAGCATACACGATCCTGGGCTAGGAGTTAAAATACACCTAAATTTATAACACTCATGTATAATATGAGGGTTGAAGTTACTGGAAAATTGCTCTAGTCACTAGAATTTTTCCTATGTATTATCGAGTCTCCACTGTTGGCCTAGATGATACGTGCATAGTGATGGCTCCTCAATAATAATCTATTTCCTCTGGGAACCAAGTCCTGACCTGAACTGTGTTTGTTGAGAGTGGGTCTCCACTGCCACAAACACTTCCTTGTGTAATATTGACAGCCATGTAGTTATCTGTGATCCTCGGTTTCTTTTAGCTTGTGCTTTTTGAGATGCCTTAGCTTTCTATAGAAGGTTCCTGGGGATTTTAAAGATGAGTAGGGGTTTGAGGGGGTAGTCATGTATTCAATATTTCCAGCTCCTACTTAGCCTAAAATCTTTCTCTCTTTCTTTTTATATATATGTGTGTATATATATAATATATATGTGTTTAAGATTTCATTTGAATAGAAAAATTATGTTGCTATGAGACATTTGAATGTTAATACTCTTTGCAGGCATAAAAAAATTCCTATTTTCCCCACCTTATTAAATTTCTTATGGGGAGCAAATAAAATACAGATTCAAAAAGCCTAAAGGAACTTTAAAACATTATATTAATGTTAGTTAAGATTAGTGACTTTGTTTTTCTCATCACTAGTGTGTCATTCAATCATTTGTTGAGGCATTGATTCACGAATTAAAAAAAAAAAACAATGTGCCAGATATTTGTGGGGCCGGAAGAAGACAACAAATGATAACAAATAGCTTAGGCCATCATAACAAAGCATCACAAACCAAGTGGCTTACACAACAGAAATTTTTTTCCCCACTGTTTTGGGGGCTGTAAGTCCAAGATCAAGGGGTCAGCACGGTTGGTTCCTTCTGAGGGCTGTGAGGGAGAATCTAGTCCACGCCTCTTCCCTGGTTTTGGGTAGTTTTCTGGCAGTCTTTGGCAGTCTTTGTCAACTCCACCATCCTGGTCATGTGGCATTCTCCCTAAGTGCAGAACTGTGTCCAAATTTCCCCCTTTTATAAGTACACGGGCCCACCTTACTCCATATGACCCTATCTTAACTATCTACATCCTCAGTGACCTTATTTCCAAATAAGATTACATTCTGAGATACTTGGGTTTAGGATTCCAACATACGAATTCTTAGGGGAACATGATTTAATTAATAATACCCACATACCATCTACCTAAATATAAAAGTTCTAAATAAAGCTAACAAGCTAACAAATACGATGTATTTTGTTCTTCTCTTATGATAAGTATACCTTCATAAACACCTGGAAGGATGGGTTTTACTTTAGAATTCTTGGAATCCTTGGAGATCCATGCTAGATTATGGTGGAATGAGAAGGGCTGGCCCCTGTCCCGCAATGTCCTGCTATTTCTTCCCACCCCTGGCTCCCTCCTGTACCACAAGTGGTCTCGTGCATGTGTTTGTGCACATTTGAGCTACATCCATATACCCTGCAAGGAGTCTTCCCTTGGTCACCCTTGGGGTCTTGACATCACTCACATTGGTGGTATAGTCTGACTTCAGATGAACGGACCCGGAGAAAAAGCCTGCACAGGTAGGTCAGCCAGGGAATTGTGGGGTCCTTAGGCACCTAGGCTGTGGTCTAGAATGAGGACTTTGGGGGTGGTTCAGAATCACAACTGGAGGAGACAGGATTCTCTATGGGGAAGGCATCAGGGCAACTGCTCCTCTTGCTTGAATCTAAGGCCATACTGTCAGTGAAAAAACTTCTCTTTAGGCTTAGAGCTTATTGTCTAGCAAAAAGAGATAAAACATAAATAATAAGCAAAATAGATAAATAAATTGTATAGAATGTCTCGAACTCCTGGCCTCAAGGGGTCCTCCCACCTTGGCCTCCCCAAATGTTGGGATTATGGGTATGAGCCACTGTGCCAGGCCATATTGTACAGAATGTTTGAAAGTGATAGGTGAGTAATAAAACAAGTATTGCAGAGTAGGAAGGACCTGGTGTGTACCTGGGGACAGGGCAGCTTGAGATTTCACATAGTGTGGTCATGGTCGGCCTGACGGAGACGGAGACACGTGAGCAGGACTTGGAAGAGGTTGAGGGGGTGAGGCAAGAGGCTGTGTGGGATGGAAGCACATTTTGGGAAGAAGAATCTAGGTGATCAAAGACCCCAGGGATGAAGCAAGTCTGGAGTGCCGCTTGAGCCAGAAAGGAGGCCAGCGTTGCTTGAGTGTTATGCGCATGGGAGAATAAAATAGGAGTTAAAATCAGAGAAACAGTGATGGGAGGTCAGATCACATAGGGCCTTTTAGGTTATTTTAAAGGCTTGGGCTTTTACTCTGAGATTTGAAGCCCCTGCAGAGTTTTGAACAGAAGAATGACATAATCATTCCAGTTGCTGTGTTGAGAACAGACTCTAAGGGGGCAGAGTAAGCACAGAAACAAGGAGATTGTTTAGAAGGCAGTTATACAATCCAGGACAAGGATAATAGCAGTAAGTTGGACCAGGGAGGTAGCAGGTAGAGAGTGGTAACTGGTTGGATTTGGGATATATTTTGAAGGTAGAGCCAACAGAAGTTCCTGATGCATTGGAATATGTATACATATATAATGTACATACACACATATACACATTTATATACGATCATGTATTTCAAATAAGCCCATATCAGCTTATATCAGGCACTCAAATATTTTTAAATAAATGTTTATATTTTTACATGTTTATATGATTGTACAGATGATCATACAAAACAGATTAAATTTATTTGTAATTCATACACAGGAAAACATTGAATAAGCAAGAGTTTAAAAATTTTTTCAGTAATTTCAATGGCAGGGTTTTAAAAAAAACTATCTGATTCTTTTAAAGAATGTACATATATATATATATTTATGTGTGTGTATATATATATATATATATACACACACACACACAGACAGAGACAGAGAGGGAGAGAAATTAGGGTCGACTTCATGTTTTTGCTCTTAACAACGGAAGGATTGGTTTGTGGGTTTGCCATCAACTGAGAAGGGAAAGGCTGTGGATAAAACAGGTTGGGGGTAAAGATCAGGAGTCTAGTTTCAGAGATAACTGAATTTGAGATATTTATTAGATTTCCAAGGAGGATACTGAATTGAGAATTGGCTACTTAGCTCTGGGATTTGGGAAGGCTTCTGGGCTGGAGTTATAAAATGGGAATCATCAGTAGAGACAAGATATTTAAAGCTAAGAGAATAGATGAGATCATTAAGGGAGTGAAATTTGATGGAAGAAGACGACCAAGGAGTGAGCTCTAGGACAGCCTGACACTGGAGGTGGTGGAGAAGAGGATGTTCCTCAGACAGAAGTCTGAGCAGAGATCAATGTTACAAAACAAAAGCACAAGAGGGTGTGGGATGTTGGAAGCCAAGAGAAGAAAGTGTATGGAGGAAGACAGAGTTACTGATTGTGTCAAATACTGTTGATTAGTAAAATCAGATTAGGGCTGAAAAATGACCTTTGGATTTAGCTAATTGGAGGTAAAGCATGACCTTGACAAAAGCAGTTTCATTGAAGTGGTGGGGGGCAAACATCTGCTTGTAATGGGTCTAAGAGAAAACTGGAGGAGAGAAACCGGGCACAGCAGAGACAGCCATCGTGAAGAGTTTGGCTGCAAAGAGATGCAGGGCGAAGGATCAGCATTCGGCAGGGGAGGTAGGGTAAGGTGAAGTTTTTTTTTGGATGGGAAAAATAACATCATGCTTGTATACTGAATAGAATTATCAAGTAGAGAGTAAACAAACGATGCTTTTGAGTAGAAGAGAATTCCAGGAGTAATGCTCTTGGGTCCATCAGAGAAGATGGGCTCAAATGTTTCTCAATGAATATATGTACATAAACACTTTCACGTGTTCATATAGTTATGTAGCTCACCATACAAAATATCTTACATTTCTTCCTTATTCACACAGGAAAACATTGCATAAGCGAGGGTTTAAATTTTTTTTCAGTAATTTGAATGGCAGGGATTTTAAAAAATATCTCCTCATCGATTCTCTTAAAGAACGTGGTATAGTGCCTTGAGTTGTATCTCCTTTGCAGGTGGAAGTCCGTAGGATTGTTTATGTAGGTCATGGTGACTAGAGGGTAGGTTCAGAAGTAAAGAGAATACTTACTGTGCGAAGATAAGATGTTTTGATCAGAAGGAACAGTTTTGATATCTTGAAGTTCTGGGATAATAAGGTTTAAATCATGCCTCCGGGTGGGAGAAATGCAGTGACGATGGATGGATTGGTGTTGAAGAGTGTGAAAAGTTACAAAGAAGTTTCTTCTAAAAATTGGATTTAACAATTTGAGGCATTTATATTTCGTCTTTCTGATAGAAAATAATATAGCATTCTGCTGGAACTAACCAATTCCCTCAGTAAATAAGATTATGAGCGGGTATATACGTACATACAATTTATACTTTAAAAATCTGTTACAGATATACTTAGGTCTTGAATTAATTGATGAAATTTGTTTATTTGGTTATCTTTCTTGTAAAATACATTAAAAGTATTGCTTTGAACTGTAGGCACACAATTAAAACAAAATGTGAACATTATATTTGATTCAAAAGATATATTGAAATTAATGCCCTTTATTATTTTACATACTGAATTTTACACAGTCAACATTCTATTGATGAGAATAGAGTCTAAAAAGCAATGAAAACACAGGTAGAAAATAAATAAGTACAAAAGACTGATTCTGATTTTTTTTTCTTGTGTCCTGAATACCCTATGGTATCTTTGACTACAAGGATGCCTTGCTTATGTGATAAAGAGGTCTAGAAGTGACAAAAAACATACTAGCTAATGAATAATGCATGTGTTCATAGCAGTGGTCAAATTATACTGTTTCCTAGTGGATACCATTTTTCTTCATTGAGTGGGACACTACAGAGTTGGATGTTAATAGCTCCCACAAATACGGTTTTGCTCTTCACAATAAGCATTAAGACATGTCCTTGGAGCTCTGTGACTTCATCATACACTACCTAAAAAGGAAAGGAATAATGAAAATATAATTCAGATGTGCTTAAATACACTTTCTTTCGAATATTGCTTTTAATAAAAGACATTTAATTGCTAATATCTTGTACCCTGCAATGGATAGGTTAATGTTAGAATCTTTCATTTCTAACTTTAATTCTGAAAAGTTAAAGGTTCCACTAACATAATGGAGTTTAATGACAGACTATTTCTTAAGAATCTTAGAATTTACTGATTCCACTAAGAATCACCCACTCCAAATTTAGTAAGACTGTAAATTACTCTCTCTAGGGAGAAATTTAAATACCTTTCACCCTTTAACTGTCCTTGAATTCTCTGTGCAATATTGGTACTAGAACACCATTTTTCTTAGATCTCATTCCTTCTATAAGTTAACGATAATTTATTGTATATTTTAAAACAACTAAAAGAGTAGAATTGGAATGTTCCTAACACAAAGAAATGATAAATGCTTGAAGCGATGAATGTCTCAATTACCCTGATTTGATCATTACACATTGTATGCTTGTATCAAAATATCACGTGTACCCCATAAATATGTGCAATTATTATGTATTCATAAAAATAAAAAGAAGAACATCATTTTCCTGTGTTGAAGGCCAGTGAGGAAAGACAGACCAATTTCTATTATTTCCTATTTATTTGCTATTTAAGTGCAGTACATTGTGAAGAAGTCAATCTATGGTTATTTTTATGTATTTAAAATTGCTTAGTTTTTAATTATGAAAATACATGTTCATTAAATGAAATATGTTTAAACAAAAAAAGTACAGAAAGGGCAGGAAAATATCTGAATTTTCACCATTGGGAGATAATTACAGTTAACATTTTGGTGTTCTTTTTGTTTTCTATATATAATCACTTTTTGAGAATCTGACTTGTAATTATGCTGTATATACAGTTTTCTGTCTTGTTGTTTTTCTTGTAACTATTTTTATTAAAAGGGATCTGTTCAGCTGTGTTTTAAAATGTCCAGAATGTGAGTTACCGGCATCACCACTGGGGACCCACAGTGGTAAAAAGACTTACAGGTATAGTACGACGAAGAGATTAGTTATCCATCATGTAAGGAGGTGAGAACCGAGTGGAACTCTGACATGGTTACCAGGGAAATGTCTTAGAACACATTTAGAAAAGGAATTTCATATGCTCTTACAAACTTACTTGTTTTTTACAGCCAAGTCACAAGATAGAAACTTTCTTAATATATGCCAAAAAAAGGAAAAAGAAGCAGAAGAGAGAGCGAGAAGGAAGGAAGCCCTCTGAGTTCACTGGACGGTCTCAGTGTGTATGGATGTGGTTTCTGGTCTTTTGCACAGCATAGGTCTACCATTTATGAACCCATTAATCTATCAATGAAATTCAGTTCAAGACCAATGTGTTAGCTGCTCTGAAAAATGATTCACTTATCAAGTGAATAATAATTCCATCAAGGGACATGAGATGCAATACAATGTTAATCCAGTCTACCCTGGCCCATGTGACTGCTCCTAGCTACCCCTCTTCCAGAATCTTACTCTCATTCCACACAGCAGATTATCTTTTAGTTGTCTACTATTGCTCATTCACATTATTCCATTTCATCTATTGATTTCTCCTGGGATAATAAAAAAATCTCAAAATCCTACTACTGTAAGTCATGTTCTTTAACTACAGTTGGATGCCCAGTGTTGCCTGGAAATCTTTCCAGAACTTTAGAGTAAATTCTTTTTCTTTTTCTCTGAGTGTCTATTTTGAACTGTCTGACCTATCCTCCATTTTCCTTCCTACAACACTTTCAGCAGCTGAACTTCTCTCCTATTTTACAGCAAAAACAGATAGAGGGGTCCTCAAAGTGTTACTGTATATGAAGTAGAAAATTGGAACAACTCTAAGTATCAGGCCTTTGGAAAAGTCTGGCTTAAAGACTCTGTGAACTGTATGAATAAGCTCTAAATTGTAAATTTAAAAAAATATCAATAATTTATATTTACACGACTCTGTTGTCAACTGTATGTTGTATCATTTGCATAATGGTGATAATAATCCTTATCTTTTAGCCTTGTGGGAAAGAATAAATGAGATAATGACTATAAGCCCTACTACAAAGTCTGGCTCGTATTAGTCACTAATAAATTATAGCTGTAAGAGAGCCATCAAATTCACAAAAAGCAACAGTTGTTTCTTGATATTGTGCATCAGTTGACTGGAGAAAACCCTTCCAGACAGAATGAAGTCTCCTGGATATTTAACAAGATGAAAGTCTGAAGAAATGACTTTAGGAATTAATTGCTTTCCTGGTTAAAATACAAACATTTGAACTTCCAAAATTTATATTATTTAGTAAATTTTTTTCCCTGTGCTTCATTATACGAAAGTTATTTTCTTAAAAGTGACAGGTTTTATAAACATGTAATCATGGCACATCATAGATGATATATATCTATTTTAACTGCTTTACTTCATCCATAATGTTGTTAACAAAAAAGCACTTTTTTAACTGTGTATTGAATAATTAATAGATAATGCTAGCGACGTGCTCAGATGATTATATTCTTTGAGATTTTTCCACCAAATAATTTAATATATATTCTGCCTTCACATAAACAGAACCAAAAATAGACAGCTCTTTTTATTTCTCTTTATAATAATTTTTACCTATAGGCATGAGCCAAGCCTTCCATATCTTCTGATAAATACTGAATTTCTGCGTTTGGAATTATCACATCAAATATAAAACATTTAAAGTAATTAATATCTATTAACTTATATACAAGCATTCACTGTGCATTATTTAGGGAAGGGTCTACTAAATCATTCTGAAGTGTATTTTCATGATTGCAATGCGAGAACAATAAGACGGAAACTGAAGTGTCTGTAGTGCTGGTGGGAAGGGGTTGGAGGAAGCATAACAATAAAAAAGAGCTCAAAAGTGAGAATCAGGCAGTTCTGGGCTTGAAATCTAGTCGTGTGACTCCCGGACCTCAATGTCTTTATTTACAAATACAATTTTCATCATGTTGCAAATATCAAATCAGATGATGATACAGATGACATAGCTATCACTTGCTGATTGTACTGTATACCTAGTATGGTGCTAGATAATCACTGCATATTCTGCAGGAGATTTTAAGTCATATAAAACACACAGAACATTTTTGTTCTGTCCTTTCTAATTTTCCTTTTAGATAATACTTTATAACAGGATAATATTTAGATATTATATTTATTATATTTAGAAAAGAATACAATGTACAAAATGTCTTCACTGTAACAATGTAATTCTCTTACAGAATAGAAATTCTGTAATTCTAAAGAATCATTTTTAAAAAATGATGGTTTTTAGCAAGATGTCAAATGTAGTAGCGTGGAAAGAGGCTTTGGAGCGGGGATTCTGGCTCTGCTTCCTCAAGCTGTGTGGCAGCTAACTGTGTTCCTACTCCTAGCCCCAGCCCCACCTCGAGCCAGGCATGCCTCCCACCAGGATATGCACATGATGGGGGTTTTCAGGGTGTCTGCTGACAAACTCTATTGGGACTCACTCTGGGAAGTATCAATTAGACAAGCTTGGCCTCCTATCAAAGCCTTCATGTTTGAAGGGCGGAGCCTCTGTCACTTGGCCGTGTCCCTGACCCAGCCTCTCTCATATCTGGGCATTAAGGAGAGAGAGGGCTGGAAATAAAAATAAAAAGAACTATTTTCATGAAAGGCTTTGTAAGACATTGGTATGCAATGTAGTATCTCCTTTGTATTCCTCTAAGAGATTTATATAAAGAGGGGAGTGAGGTCCTTCTCTCCCACTTCACAGAACATTGCACTGCTTTGGCAGTTTGAGAAATCCCAGCTGTGGTGAGTGGCTGATGCAATGGGACCCAGTGAGGAGGTGGAAGTGGGGGAGATGTTTAAAACAAGGTAGATGCCATGTGAGAACTCACTGGGCTCTCTGGTAAGAATTGGGCTTATGAGAAAGGACATCTAGTAAGGTGTCCCCAAGGATGCACAGAAGTCACTGAGGGATTTAGCACAGACTTGGGTTCCTATGTCACAACTGAGGGTAAGAGAAAGTAAAAGCAGAGTTAAAATTAGTTTTTGTGCATTTCTCATAAATATTTTCATATTGATACAAACATGGAGCATAATGGCAGAGAAATTAAAATATTGTTGCTTTTTTTCCTTACGACTCTCTAAATTCAACCAGCTTCCTTGCCAAACTTGTTTATATAATGATCTCTT